>VZTO01009668.1:0-35068 GCA_013400615.1 Syrrhaptes paradoxus | reverse complement strand
GGAAGAAATGTTTTCCTGTGCGGGGGGTGAGGCAGTGGCCCAGGGTGCCCAGAGAAGCTGTGGATGCCCCATCCCTGGAGGGGTTCAAGGCCAGGCTGGATGAGGCTTTGGGCAACCTGGGCTAGTGGGAGGTGTCCCTGCCCATGGCAGGGAGTTGGAACTGGATGATCTTTAAGGTCCCTTCCATCCCAAACCATTCTGTGATTCTGTGTCTGCAGTCGAGAGGTTGTGAGAAAGGACGGGAGGTCCTCGTTGGGTCAGTGTGTTCCTAGGGTGGCTACCAAGGGGGCTGCTTGGTGTCCTTCTCCTCCTCCTACAGCTCCACGCACCCTCCCAGGGAGCCATTCCCTCGCCTTTATTTGCTGAAGGGATAATTGACACTAATTTCTTGGCAGACAAAAGGGAGAGGAGCAGTAAGTGGATGTAAAGCTGCTGCCAAGGATACGTCAGAGACCTCCTCCCTCATTCTGTTGTATTGATGTGGACATTTGGCTGCTTTTCAGCCCTGTTCTGGCATGGTTAGAGAGCCTTAGATGTAGCACAGGTCATCTTGATTTATCACATATGCTCTTCCCTGGCCTCTCTTCCCTCACGTACGAGTTTCCCGTCCTCTCGTGTATATACTGAAATAGAGGTGAGGGGAAGCCTCGTATACGGTCATCAGTCCCTCTGTTTCCAGGCAGTTCAGCTCAACTGGTTGTTTAATTTTATTAACNGAAAAAAAAAATCGGTTGTAGAAATTTCTATATGATATAAATACACAGAAAAATCTCCTGCTCCAAAAGAAGCTGCAAAGGTGCAAAGAAACTGCTGCAAACACTGTCATTGTCATCTTTCCGTTAGTGTGTGTCACGTTTTGGGGCTGTATGTATAATATCCTGTGTGTATTTAAGTGCTTTATACTAGGCAGCATATGGAGTTGTTACACGACAAGGTTTTTACCCAGTAATTGTTTTCACTGACATTTTCATGCATGTGCAGTTTCATGTGGTTTTGGTACAACTCCATGACAAAGCAGTAATCCTTGTATTGCCAGCTCTTCCTAGAGTGTTTACGTCTTTGTCCTGTTCACACCTTATAGAGATTTTTTGGTATTTCCTCTACAGTCACAGCTCTACCTGCCGCCCTTCACTACAGTTTAAATTTATTTTGTTGCTTTTTCTCTGCAAGCATCAGATGGTCAGCGGAAAGCATCCCCCCGAGGTCTGGGAGACCATCTCAGGGATGGATGGAGAGCAGCCCTGAAGAGAAGGATTTGGGGGTGTTGGGGGATGAGAAGCCGAACATTCCCCGGCAGTGTGCACTGGAGCCCAGAAACCCCCCGTGTCCTGGGGGCATTCCCAGCAGCGTGAGCAGCAGGGCAAGGGAGGGGATTGTCCCCCTCTGCTCCGCTCTGCTGAGACCCCCCCTGGGGTGCTGCCCCCAGCTCTGGGGTCCTCAGCACAGGACAGACACGGAGCTGCTGGAGCGGGGCCAGAGGAGCCCCGGAGATGGTCCGAGGCTGGAGCAGCTCCCGTGCGAGGACAGGCTGAGAGAGTTGGGGGTGTGCAGCCTGGAGAAGAGAAGGCTCCGGGGAGACCTTCCAGCACCTTCCAGTGCTGAAAGGGGGCTACAGGAGAGCTGGGGGGGCTCTGGATCAGGGGGTGCAGGGACAGGACGAGGGGAAGGGGTTTGAGCTGGAAGAGGGGAGATGGAGATGAGATCTGGGGAAGAAATGTTTTCCTGTGCGGGGGGTGAGGCAGTGGCCCAGGGTGCCCAGAGAAGCTGTGGATGCCCCATCCCTGGAGGGGTTCAAGGCCAGGCTGGATGAGGCTTTGGGCAACCTGGGCTAGTGGGAGGTGTCCCTGCCCATGGCAGGGAGTTGGAACTGGATGATCTTTAAGGTCCCTTCCATCCCAAACCATTCTGTGATTCTGTGTCTGCAGTCGAGAGGTTGTGAGAAAGGACGGGAGGTCCTCGTTGGGTCAGTGTGTTCCTAGGGTGGCTACCAAGGGGGCTGCTTGGTGTCCTTCTCCTCCTCCTACAGCTCCACGCACCCTCCCAGGGAGCCATTCCCTCGCCTTTATTTGCTGAAGGGATAATTGACACTAATTTCTTGGCAGACAAAAGGGAGAGGAGCAGTAAGTGGATGTAAAGCTGCTGCCAAGGATACGTCAGAGACCTCCTCCCTCATTCTGTTGTATTGATGTGGACATTTGGCTGCTTTTCAGCCCTGTTCTGGCATGGTTAGAGAGCCTTAGATGTAGCACAGGTCATCTTGATTTATCACATATGCTCTTCCCTGGCCTCTCTTCCCTCACGTACGAGTTTCCCGTCCTCTCGTGTATATACTGAAATAGAGGTGAGGGGAAGCCTCGTATACGGTCATCAGTCCCTCTGTTTCCAGGCAGTTCAGCTCAACTGGTTGTTTAATTTTATTAACAGCTTGTCCTGGTTTGGGCTGGGACAGAGTTCACTCTTTTCCCAGCAGCTGGTGTGAGGCTGTGTTGGGGTTTGTGCTGAGGAGAAGCTGATCACACACTGATGGGCAGAGCTGCTGCCAGGACAGTCAAGGACTTTCCAGCTTCTCTGCTGTGCCCGTGTCTGCAGGGGCAGGAGGAGCTGGGAGGGAGCACAGCCCCAGGGACCAGCCCAGGATTCGACCTCAGGGTTAGGACTGAGACCCAAACTGGTCCATGGTCTGTTCCATACCATGCCCGGCATGGCCAGGATAGAGGTGAGTGACTGTTCAAAAGTGTTCTCTCTCCCCAGGTCACCCCTCTCTCAGGGTTGTCTTCCTCTCTTGGTCAGCTTTCCCGTCTCTCAGACACTTGGGCTCTTATCTCCATTCCTCCCGGGAAGGGAGAGGATGAACGAGCAGTTGTTGAGCTTTCTCCCTGCAAGGGTCAAACCACAACACAGCTCATCCCTTTCAAACATCACCATTGCTCTTGGTTGCTTGAGGAGAGGAGGAGGAAGCCGGTTTGCCTGTAGAACATTTTTTTGGGGAACCAGGACACCAGCATCTCCCCATCACTACTGTTACCCTGCCAAGGATGCTCAGTGCATTCTCTACAGTATCCAGGAGAGAAGGTTGGAACAGGTTGCCCAGAGAAGCTGTGGATGCCCCATCCCTGGAGGGGTTCAAGGCCAGGCTGGATGAGGCTTTGGGCAACCTGGGCTAGTGGGAGGTGTCCCTGCCCATGGCAGGGGTTGGAACTGGGTGATCTTCAAGGTCCCTTCCAACCCCAACCATTCTGTGATTCTATGATTTCCAACAGCCAGAGAGGATCAAAGTTAACCCTGGCTGGAAATTTCCGCATCTGGGTGCTCACCAAAACTTGGAGGATCTTTTATTGGTTTTGGTTATTTTGGCAAAATCCAAAGCAAACTCCGTGAGGAAGGCAGGATGGGATTTGAATTTTCAAAATCATGGTAGTTCAAACCAAGGTTACCCACTGAACCATCAAAAACTCGTAAATTAAATACAGAAAGTACGTGCAGATCTCTTTGCGCTGGCTCTGTCTGTGATACACACTCACAGATAGAATGTGATGAGTATTGGCTGAAAAACTGGGGGGATTGAAGGTCTGAAGACTTGAACTTGCTGAAGGTTGTCTCTATTATAGGTTTCAGTTTGTGCAAAAGTGTGACTTGGGGTTTCTGCTCTCAATTGTTAAAGAAAACAATTAAATATATTTGTTGCCCTTTTGATACAAACTTCTGTTGTTGTTTCAGAGTGAATGTCAGAACCACATTTATCCCAACAACATTTTAGAGTACAGCTTCCTGCAGAAGCCCTTATTTGTATTCCTCCCAGGAGTGAAAAATGGGAAATATGCCGTGCTTTGTATTATATCGATTTTTCCCAGCCTGCCTCAAAGCACTGTATTATTCATGCACAGACTATCCATCCAACGGTGCCAAAACCCTTTCTCTTTGCACGTGGGAAGACAGGAGAGTTGTCCCTGCGATAAAATCGGATGTGTAATCGCGGTTGTGGGCAGCGGGGTGGCAGTTACTCCTCTTTTAGCAGCTCTCAAATTGTGGTTCCCACAGAAGTGCTTTTTTCTGTGCCATTTTCTGTTGGAAAGCCGTGTTAACGAAGGTAGAAATTCACCAAATGTTGCATTTCTTACTTTTCCAAGTGATTGATGCAGTGGGATTTGATAGTCTAAGTCAACAGGAGTGGTTTGGTTGGAGGGGAAAAAACATCTCAATGATGTTTTTCATCTCTATGAAATGTCTTCTGCTCCACGGGAACAGATGAGGGTATCGGAGTGTTTGTAGGTGGGTAGAGCCGAGTGAGGTGTTTCATGTTTGCTGTAGAAGTCAGTAACGTGGTTTACTTGAATGAATGATGGTGCTTTACAGAAGGAAAAAAATGGTCTAAGCCAACTATGAGCATGTCCACCCGGTTCAACCTTGTGTTCGCCTTCAGACGCCCGTTTGGAGTTTGGAGGAGTTGCTCATCTGTCCTGGCTCCCCAAAGCTTTGTAGCCTTTTATGACTGTTAAAGAAATGCCTGGTCAAGGAGACTTGTTTAGGGCTTTCCTGAAGTTCAGAAGCTGTGGATGCCCCATCCCTGGAGGGGTTCAAGGCCAGGCTGGATGAGGCTTTGGGCAACCTGGGCTAGTGGGAGGTGTCCCTGCCCATGGCATGGAAGGGGAACTCAATGATCTTCAAGGTCCCTTCCAACCCAAACCCTTCGGTGATTCTGTAATTTCCAATAGCCAGAGAGGATCCAAGTTAACCCCGTCTTACGGAGAGGAAGAACAGCTGAGTTACCACTGCCGTGGTCCACTGAAGTGGGAGATTTTCCTCCATCTCGGCCCTCAGACACAGCCAGCAGATAAGGATTCCTCCCCGGCCATAATATGTGGGATAAAGCCTAAGGCAGCATATTTTTTATTGTCAAGCAGAAGAAAATCCTCCAAGAAATTTTTTTAACGAAGGTTATTTTTATTTTTTGCCTTTAATGAATTCAATTGAGCAATTTCAAACCATTTCAGGATTGTTCTTTATTTTTTTTTTTCCCCAAGTGACAGTGAAGTCCCACAAATCTAAGGAAGACGCCTGCAATAAAACCCCTTTGACAGTATCTAAAATGCCACTGATGGGATTATTTTGCAGCAGCTCGTTGCAGCTATTATGCTCAGCAGCATGATTCCTCATTGTAAGTTCATAAAAAGAGCTAATGACAGGAAGTGGAGATTTACAAAGTTGGATGGAAGTGGAATGCAAATTCATAACAAAAAAGAGCGACTAATGATGGGAAGAGTGTACTGAGGACCACGGTCAATGTACCGTCACTTAGAGACTTGCGATGGAACGCGCTTGGTTGCAGCCAGGAGTTATTGTAATTAGATGTGTCCTGATTTTTTCCATCCTAATGGTACACAAAAAGTCATGCTGGAGGAGAGCTCCTTCACCTGCAAAAGCGATGAGAGTATTTCCCATGCAAATACTTGTGGGACATAACCAAACAAGCTCTTCGTGGGGAGAAGCTGAATCTGAATGCAAAAGGTGGAAGGTGACAGTGTAGTGAGCCGTTACATAACCTTGAAAAAACATTTTTCAGCTTTTGGGGGGTAAACGCGTTTTTCCATCATTTTTCACCAAGTGCTATCTCTGTGCAAGTAAAATAATAAAAATAATAAATTCAAAATATTCAAAATCATTTGTTTGCCACTTTGTCCTGATAAGCCGTGAGGTTCCAGAGGAGATTTCTTTTGCTAGAGGTGTGGGGAAAAAAAAAAAGTGAATCAGGGGTTGGAGGAGCTGATTTATGTGTGGGGGAAAAAAAAGTGAATCAGGAGCTGATTTATAAGGCCAAGATTAAAAATACTGCATAGATGTTATTTATACAAATCCCAGGGAGGTGCAGAAAGCACCTGCATGTCTCAGCAAGGGGTGAATGTTGGGGGAAGAGGTGCGGGAGTTGATTGGGGTGAAGTTGGTGACTATGGAGAAGGAGGTGAAATTCAGAGTTTGTAAATGCAGGGAGAAGGATAGAAAAAAAACCCTGAAAACAGAGGAGTCATGAGCTGCAGAATGTTTTATTTAGAGTAACAAGACTTCAAAAACTCCACCAGACAATGATGTTGAGAGCCCGTGCTGGAACAGCTGTGCACGGGCTGGTTTGACCTTCTCCATGGTGTAACGGGTGTCTCTGCGTTGCTGTCCTGGGCTTTGTTTCTGACGGTGGCGTTGGTTTGCGTTTCAGGGCTGCTTTCGGCAAGGAGTCCGAAGTTCTCATTGGAAACCTGGGAGATAAACTCATCCCTCAACAGGAGATCCTGCGGGACGTCAGCGACCTGAAAGCCTTGGCCAACATGCACGAGAGCCTGGAGTGGTTGGCGGGTCGCACCAAGGCAGCCTTCTCCAACCTCTCAGCCACCCAGAGTAAGTAGCTCCCATAGGAGAACTTTGTCGTAGAAATGGAAACCAACATCGTAACGCTATTTTAGGAGGTCTGGGCATGTTTTGTTCTTGATTTCAAGGCGGGTTTATGTCAGAGGGAAGTAGAAAGCAAAGCAGCTCGATCTCTTTCTTCCTAGTTGATGCTGCGGTGTGACCTCTGCTCAGACCGTGGTGGGCACCACATCAGGGTGCCAGGAGCATCCTTTCTAGTGTAAGCTCTGGAAGGTTGAGCTTTTCACCAGTCCCTGCTAATGATATTGGAAAGGAGCTGGTATCGGTGCCAAGACAGGTTTAGTTTTCTTTAAAGCATTGCTAGATCGTTCAATATTTAAAAATAAACGCGCGTTATAAATTCGGTAGAGAAATGGAACAACTTTCCATGAGGAATGCCCTCACGTGCCTGTCACTGGGGCACTGATGCTCAGCCCACAAAGGCAGAAGCCAACACTTGGTGAACCAAGGTGCTGAGAGGTTAGAGACGGGGGAACCCGGCGACCCCCGTTGTGCTCCTGGCTGTCACTGATTGCCTGCCCTTTGTGTCACTTCTCTGGGCTTTCGCTCCTTCCACCACGGAACAGTGATATTTTTTCTGTCTGGGAAGTGCTGGAGGTGTGATTAGTGTTGCTTCTCTTCTTATCGCTGTCATTGGCGTTGTCTGCACAGGGTCGTGTTCAGAGGAGGGTTGTGGTTGTGCCCCAGAAGTAGAGCTCAGCATGAACAGACCTCAGCGCTGCTGCTTTCCACCGATGCCTTTCATAGAACCATAGAATGGTTTGGGTTGGGGGGAACCTTAGAGATCATCCAGTGCCACCCCCTGCCATGGGCAGGGACACCTCCCACTAGCCCAGGTTGCCCAAAGCCTCATCCAGCCTGGCCTTGAACCCCTCCAGGGATGGGGCATCCACAGCTTCTCTGGGCACCCTGGGCCCCTGCCTCACCCCCCGCACAGGAAAACATTTCTTCCCCAGATCTCATCTCCATCTCCCCTCTTCCAGCTTTAAACCATTCCCCCTCGTCCTGTCCCTGCACCCCCTGATCCAGAGTGCCTCCCTAAATATTAGTTAGTGGGAGAGTTCCTGGGGCTGAGGAGCTGTGCTCTGATGGGCAAAGTTGTTAGAAATAAAAACATCATTTATAATTTCAGTTCTAGTTGAAACTCAATTTTTTTTTTTAATAAATCAATATCTTCCAAACATAAAAGGGCATGAGCGTGACTTTCAGGCTTCTGAGAGGACGTTACATACAGGAGTGAATAAACATAAAAGTACGAAATGTAATATTTCGCTTGGCAGCATCCTCCTGACAATAAAAATTCATCTTCCTTTGTAATAACTTTATACCAGTGCCCTAAAACGTCTGTACACAAATGCCAGGAGTATCTAAAACAAGAGGAAGAGCGAGCAGTGTTAGGAAATGATAGAGGCTGTTGACCTCCCGGTTATAAATGAAACCTGGTGGAGTATAGCTCATAAATGGAACATCAATAGAGCCGACTGCAATCTATACGGGAGAAGTAAAAAGTGATGCCGTGGGGCAGAGGTGGTGGTATAAGTCAGATGTATTTACAAATCTAGCAAGCTCCGGTGATATACGGGGGAGTAGAATTCTTTTGGGGGAAGAAGATGAAGAATAAACAACAGAGGAAAAATGAGATGAGATGTCTTTTTCCATCCCACCTGGGCAGGAGGAGAAGAGCAATGCTAACGTGCTCGGGCTGAGCTGAGAGGAGGAAAAAATTAAAACTACCTATTATTTCAAAGATTCATACAATGTTAATGCCATACCGCTCAACTGTCACATGAGTTGTTTTTGTTCTTTTCTGTCGTGGTTTGATCATCTGAATTTCTGAGCATCTCATTGCTGGAAGCCACAGCATATTAATGAGCATCACTGAGAAGGAAGGAGGGAGGAAGGGAAATAACGGACCAAAAATAAAGCTAAATTAAGGGGTTTTCTGCTACGCGCTGAAGCTCACCAGATTCAGACTCATTTTGCCATAAATGCCACCAGCTTTGTCATTTCACCGTCGTTCACTTTAAGACGTGTCCACATGAAACCCAGGCATTCCAGTTCAATGCAACTGGAGTCTATGGTTCGTTTTACGCAGGTCAACGGACCATTCTTCACCCAGCTCGCTTTTTTGATAGCTGACTTCGGGCAGATGTTACATTCCTTTGAGCAGCTCTGTCTTCTCCTTTCTTTTTCTCCATGGGCTAGATGTTGCATTGAAGAGTCTGTGCTTGGAACAAGAGCAGTAATCTGATGAACTGGTTGCAGTGTGGTGGGGTTTTATCTTCTGTGCTTACCACATGTTGGGCCAATGCATGATGAGAATGCACGTCCCTGTCTTTGATCATTTCTTTTTTCTGTCCCAGCAGCTTGAGATTAAATCTTGTTCCTATTCAAGGCATCTTATAAAAAAATAAAGCATTTGGTGAGTGATTTGGACGGGAATTTTTGATGCAATGTGAGAAATACCGTAATCTCCAAGAAGTTCATGAGATGGTGATGGTGGCCCCATATTCCTTCCCTGTAGAAAGTTAGTAGCGCTTCTAGCAAAGCTTCCTTGGCTGCAACTGGGCAATTTATAGGCATAGCTATAAGTATTAAGAATCATAGGATGGTTTGGGTTGGAAGGGACCTTAGAGATTGTATAGTTCCAACCCCCTGCCATGGGCAGGGACACCTTCCAGTAGAAGAAACCACAAGATGCCGTTGAGCAGGCATGGACATGTTTTGGGAAATCCTAAAAAGGGAGCTACCTGTTGGTGGCTTTTTGGTTAAATTGTTGAAAGGCTCCTTCCTAGAGATAAAAATTCAATCACCTTTTGCTGTGGATGTGGCACAATTATCACTCATTTAAAACCAGCCTTGCTAATAGAGTGTTTTATCATGCCGGGCAGTCTCTGCGTTCTTCATTATTTAGTGTTTGCTAAGCTGATGGCTCTTCCATAGCTCTTCCCTTATCTGCACTCCTTCAGAATTGGATTTTTGTATTTTCCAAACCAGTCAGATATGACAAAGTCATTTTCTTTTTCTCTTGTCTTTTGAGGGAATACAAACTTTGTTAACAATAACCAATGAAGGATTAAAGTTGCTGGAAGAGGATGAATTAACTGAGGAAGTCAAGTCAATTTGAAATAGGTTATATACGAAAATGGAAGTAGGGTTTCCTCTCCTTTTCCTTTCCTGCTTCTCTGCCTTGTCATGTGCAGATAGAACGCACACTCCTCCTTTTCCCTTGCTTCAGCCTTCTGAAGCCCTCTGAATATTTTACAAAGAAGGAATTATTATGCACGACGAAGGCGCTGGGACAATCTTTACATTTTGAAGATGGTTGCATGCTGTGTGTAGGTAGGAAGATGAAAGATTCACCATTAGCTTAGCGAGCTGCAGCTCCCCTTTTAAATTCCGCCAGCTGTTGGCATCTCATGACTTCAGATCGTTGTAGTCAGCAGCTAACGACTGACTGGCTTCAACGTCGAGTTTGAAATCACTTTGTCACGGAGCTCACAGAAAACAGGGTTGTCTTTCTCTTTTAGATGGTTTAGTGGAAACAACATGTCCACATGTGTTTATCATAGAATCCCAGGATGGTTTGGGTTGGAAGGGACCTTCAAGGTCATCGAGTCCCACCCCCTGCCATGGGCAGGGACACCTCCCACTAGCCCAGGTTGCCCAAAGCCTCATCCAGCCTGGCCTTGAACCCCTCCAGGGATGGGGCATCCACAGCTTCTCTGGGCACCCTGGGCCACCACCTCAACACCCTCAACAGTGAAAAATTTCTTCCTAATACCTGGTCTAAATCTGTCCTCTCTATTTATAGATCAGTAGGTGCTGTTGCATCCACCCAAAGGTTTGCTTGTTGTACAAGTTCACTTTCTGTGTGTGCTTTCTGTTTATCATCCTTAATGGAGAATATTTTTAATACAATTCTAGTACCTTAACAGTTTTCTCTAGAAAAGCAGGATTCCTGCAGTAGTCTCAAGAAGGACATCTCCTCTCCTGTCATTGCCTTTCCACTAGAATAAAATCTCTTTAGAAATGGATCCTGAGGCTCAATATTTACTCAGAGTAGGGAGGTGCATCAAGGAGCCCCCACGAAAGGAAGCCTTGGGTCAGCAGAGTATTGAAATCAAGACAGAAATGGAAAAAAAATTGTGGGCTGTCTGGTGACTTGATGTAGCACCCCAGGTCTGGATTCATGCAATTGGGTGAGGATCTTACTGTAGTTGGAAACCACACACATACATGCACACTTTTTCTTGGAGAAAAGCTTCAAAAGCTTGAAGGACTCAAAATATACTGGTTTTTTGTTTGTTTTTTTTTAAACCAGACCTAAACCAATGATTTTTTTGACAGTTGTGAAAGCTCTTGACTTCCCATACCAGCTCCTCCCTGTCTCCTCGTGTCCCTTGGAAGCTGGCACTGGAGCATAGATTTCTCAAAAAAAAAAAAAATTCAAAGTCTTTGACACAAACCTGGCTTCAAATAGAGATCAGGCAGATCCTGTTTCTGCAGTGGCAGAAACTAGAAGGTGAACTCTCAATAATTGAGGGAAAATACGAGTACATGTTTGGAATTAACCTCTGCAGCTCAACTCTGCCTGCCTATGGGGGAAACACCCCAGTAATAGAGGAGATGCGCAGGAGACCTCCTCCGAGGGCTCATCCGTTGCTGGAATTTCCATGCCCTTGAGGATATCTTAACCCTGCTGCTGTCAGCAAAGCTGTACCCGCAGCAAAACAAATTGGATGAAGCCATTTCACTGCTACCTGCTTGTCAAACCACAGATGTGGATTGCAGTTGCTCTGGGTCTCTGCTCTGGCTATTTGCATTAGACGCGGAGCTAATGACTGTGTTTGGTTAAGCCAGCTGTGTGCACAAATAATGGGAAATGGGGAATCCCCGCGCTCCCTTGCTCCCTTTCCAAATGCAGGGTTTGCACACGTCATTCGAAGGCTGTGGCTTTGCAGCTGATGTGATGCAAAGACAGTGTGATGTAGATGCCACTATGCAGACTGGGAGATAAATCCCTCTTGTTCTTCCCGAGGAAGTCCTTTCCCATAGGATTCTTATCTCTTTTTCTTTTTTAACCCATCTGAGCAATTGAAAATTGTACCTTGTGACATACAATGCTGAAAAGTAGTATCACAAGAAGGACAGCAACAATAAAGCATAGGAGTCGTTGGCTTCACCTATTTATGTTGCAAAAAGATCATGGCTCTTCCCAGGCAGCTGGGACTGATTAGGAACACTGTGAGCATGGAGTTTGGTCTGTTAGTTTAGTTTTAATGTGTTCTTAGATGAGGAGATTTCTTTAGGGGCGTTGCAGGGTGTGCAGGAAGAGTTTGGCCCTTCTGGATTATCTAAATGGGTGTTGTGGTTTTGTTCCTGGCTGATAGTCAAACACCACACAGCCGCTCACTCACCCTCCCATCTCCCAGGGATGGGGGAGAGAATTACAGGGGTAAAAGGAAAAGAGATGGTGGGCTGAGATAAGAACAATCTAATAACTAAACTATAATGAAACTAAAAATAATAGTGATAATAACAGTAATATATACAAATATACAAATGAGTGACACAGTGACACTGCTCACCACCTGATGACCAGGGCTTAGCCCATTCCCAGCTAATGATCCCGAAGCAGGGAGGGTCCCAAAACCACAATGCCAGAAAAGAGATAAGAGCCCGAGTGTCCAAGAGACTGAGAGACAAGTGAGAGAGTGAGATGACCCTGAGAGAAGGGTGATGCAGAGAGAGATGAGGAGAACTTCTGGACAGATCCTCACCTCTATCCTGGCCATGCCGTGCATGGGATGGAACAGACCATGGGCCAGTTTGGGTCTCAGTCCTAACCCTGAGGTCGAATCCTGGGCTGGTCCCTGGGGCTGTGCTCCCTCCCAGCTCCTCCTGCCCCTGCAGACACGGGCACAGCAGAGAAGCTGGAAAGTCCTTGAGTGTCCTGGCAGCAGCTCTGCCCATCAGTGTGTGATCAGCTTCTCCTCAGCACAAACCCAAACACAGCCTCACACCAGCTGCTGGGAAGAGAGTGAATTCTGTCCCGGCTGAAACCAGCACAAAGGGCATTCAGCTTTGTAACTTCTTTATCCAGGATGCTTCCAAAGCAGGCTTTTTTTCCTGTTCAGGGGTGCTTTCACCCCAAAATCAAAGGGCAATGTGTAGAAGACACCTTCACCACTTCTGCTGATGGGCAGCACTTCACCCTCCAGACTTGGGTGAGCTATGACTTCATTCAATAGCAATGGGGGGAGAAAAAAAGGTTCATTCTTCATTTTTTTTTACCAAATACTTCAGATGTCTGTCACTGGCTGGCTCTTATTAGGGATAACAGTGAGCATTTGCATCGCATTTTCCAGCCGTAGGTCTCAAAATACTTTGGAAAGGTTGGTGGAGGTTATTAGAGGATCGAGACTATCCTGGATCACTTTGCATGCGGAGGGTCAGCCTCCCCTTTCCCTGGCTCTCTGTGCCTCCTCGTCCTGAAACGGGCTTTGATGGCTGGTAGGAAGCATCCCACGACACTCGAGAAGGCGATGCCTTTGAAAAACGGGTGGCGGAGCCTCTTTGTACCAGAGGAAGGATGCTCTAATTTACGGCCACTTTCAGGCCCCTTTCTGTTGGCAGAGTGGGGTAAAGGGGTCTCGGTACAAATGAAAACCAGACCCGATGCGGCGGTGAAATTGATGCCTTTCATTTCGTAGTCAGGCCACACAGCGGTGGTGAACTCAGACGGGTCTTTGTGTTTAACCCCGGCGTTTCTAATGAACTGAATTCAGCTCTTAAATGGGGCTGTATTTCTCTCAAGTTGGAGGTTATTTTTTTTTTCCCTGTAACGCATCTTGCTGTATTGATTGCTCACGGGGAACATTTTTGTAGAGGTCTATTAATAGAGAACCTTATTTAAAAGCCAGATTAAAGATGATCGACACGTGCCTGACCTCATACCGGAGAAGGACTCGGTGAATGCTCTTCCTTTATCATTGCAACAAAAGTAAATTTCTTTCTGAAAAGAGGCAAAGCTGCAAATTTCTAACAAATGCAGAACATCTGCCATTAACTTAAAAAGATAAAGCTTGAGTGCTTGTATTATTTGATGAATATCTGTTGCTTCAATATAACTTAGGCTAAATGACAGCTTTCCATTTTTGCTTCGTTAAGTGGTCTCATTTTCCAACACTTTTTATTTTAATGTTCCACTGACTGAACAGTTGGTGCTCTTCTGCAAATGCTCAAGATGTGATCAGATCCCCTTCTCACCTTCCTAATACGATCATCCATAATGTCTTTTCCCATCTCATAGCTGTGCACACATCGTCTGAGCGGAGATTACTGTCTTGGGGTGATCCATTTCCACTCTACCTTGTGGACTGTTTGATCAGGATCATGTTAACTCAGCTTCTGTCTGTGGAGTGTTTCATAGAAAAGCACAAGTTCACCCTGTCCGTGCCCTGAGCTGACCACAAGTTACATGTGTGGGGACCTGTCCTGGTTTGGGCTGGGACAGAGTTCACTCTCTTCCCAGCAGCTGGCATGAGGCTGTGTTTGGGTTTGTGCTGAGGAGAAGCTGATCACACACTGATGGGCAGAGCTGCTGCCAGGACACTCAAGGACTTTCCAGCTTCTCCGCTGTGCCCGTGTCTGCAGGGGCGGGNCAGGCTGAGCCTTGGTCATCAGGTGGTGAGCAGTGTCACTGTGTATCACTCATTTTTGTATTTATATATATTATTATCATCATTACTATTATTTATAATAATATGGTAGTTTAGCTATTAAGTTGTTCTTAATGCACAATTTTTTTTTTCTTTACCCCTTTAATTCTCTCCCCCATCCCCGGGATCTGGGGTGGGGAGGGGGGGGGTGAGTCAGTGGCTGTGTGGAGTTGGCTCCCAACCAGGGGTGAAACCATCACCGTAGTCCTGCGACAAGCTCAAGATGTCGAGCCCTGCCCGTGGGTAGTGTATTATTTTAGCCTGGTTGAAAATGGTGTTGGATGTCTTCATTCAGATCTGGTTGGCTCAGAGGAGAATCAGAGGAAGCCAAAAGCAAAAGGTCTTTTGGGGCATCTTCTCTGCATCACCATGTCTTAGATCTACACAATTGCCTCTTGTCCATCCCAATGTTCCTGTGCTGACATCTCTGGGATGCTTCCAACCTTGAGCTGGAAGATCATCCAGTCCCACCCCTGCCATGGGCAGGGACACCTCCCACTAGCTCAGGTTGCCCAAAGCCTCATCCAACCTGGCCTTGAAAATCACATAACATTTGTTTGGGACAGCAAAGTGGTAAGATCAGGAGGGAACTGCTGACCTCGTGACGACACATGGCCATTTTGCTAAACCTGAGCATTAAGAGATTATTTTGGTTTGATTTATAACTTTTGTGCTAAAATTTCATAGCTCAAATATGGGTCTGCTTTGGTGGATCCCAAGGTATGGAACCACACAGTCATCAACCAACTAAAAGTTCTTTTTTTCTCGTCAAAGCGATCTCACAATGCCTTTCAGTGCCTTTTTTTCCCCTTGAATGTCTTCAATGTAGCTGTTCTTATGGATTAGCGGTTGCTGCTTTTCCCAGCCTCGATGCTTTGCATCAAATATTGAATGGTTAGAAAATGAGATGTTGTTTTTCTGACCTGGATGCTCAGCATTTGTGGTTCTTTATCTCGCACAATAGGCACAGCACCGCGATGCAGTCCCAGTATTGATCTGGTGCCATGGGGTCAGCACTTAGCTTACCGTCATGATTACGCTAATTACTCTTGTTCCAACTTTCTTTCCTCCCACCAGTCTTAAACGCGGGGGATTGTCATGTAAATAAGTGACCTAATTAGCAGCACTTTCAAACCATTTTACAATGAGGGTCCCTCATGAGTAATACCAGCAAATCAAGGTTTTTGTGGAAATAACTCCACTAAGAGCCTGCTGTCCACTCCAGTTGGTTCAATGCATTAGGATCTGTTTATCTCATCTGAAGTAAATGACTCGTCGGTGTCAAAGATTAACAGCAGTAAATCCACCTGCTTCTCCTTGGCATGTTAGAGGTGACAGCTTACTACAGTGTGGAAGGGGCAAAATAATTTTCAAAACTCAAAAGTATGAGTGGATTCAAAAGTATGGTCAACCGTTGA
This sequence comes from Syrrhaptes paradoxus, assembly GCA_013400615.1. Taxonomy (NCBI): domain Eukaryota; kingdom Metazoa; phylum Chordata; class Aves; order Pterocliformes; family Pteroclidae; genus Syrrhaptes; species Syrrhaptes paradoxus. Next base: position 19,512 of record VZTO01009668.1, on the reverse strand, counting down.
TGTCACCAGTGGGTCACTTGGCCATGGTGTATGGGCTGTGGAATTGTTCTGACCTAGCCAGGGTTTGTGTTCATATGGGACTTGGGGGAAATGACTCTTAAATAAGGAGAAATTGTGGAGAAGTTTCTTCCTGTGCGACGCTCACCGGTGTGTTAACAGTGGAGCTGGCATGCTCCGAGTCAGATTGAAATATCTTTAATTCCATGGTACGTACATTATGTTTATTCTAAATGCTGTGACGTATTCTTTATTGTTGAGCTAAAATAATTTCCATCAGCTCTAAGGACACGGTGCCTTGTACGAAGCAGCTGGTCTTGAGGTTTTCTGTTTTCCTTCCACTCATTTTTGTTCATTCATTCACAGATGTTGACAATGTTTAAGGTTTTTATTGAAACCAGTGACAAATTGGTGGAGGAATTAATTTGGGGGTGAGTTTTTGGCTCTGGGTAGATTGATGGACATGTCTCCGTTGACTTCACTGGAGCTGTGGTTTTTCCTGTCTTTAATGAAAGTTAGGTGAAGCACACGGCTGGTGTTGGCTAACCAAGCACAGAGAAGGTTGGGAAACACCAAACAGGCAAAAAATACTTTCCATAGCTCAAAAGCAGATGAATGGGTTTTCAGTAAGCCTTCTAAATCAAGTCGCTTCTGAGCTAATAGAATTCAGCCCAAGAAATAATATTTCTGAGAGGCATAGGGAAGGGGAAAGTTGCGTTATGAATTACTGAAAATGGAAAAATTTAACACAGAGGAGTTTTCGTAGTTGAGGAGCACTGGAACAGCAAACTCTGGACTTTTCAAGGAGGTCCTTCCATACTGAAAGCCTTCAACTGTGGTAGCTCTTCCGCTCTTAGCTGCTCCTGCGCAATTTCTCTTCCTTCAGTGAAAAGAAAACTTGCTCTTCAGGGTTTTTGTAAAGGAAACAATAGGTTTTGGGGTTTTTTTTCGAGCTTTTTACAGACTTCAATGCAAAATACTTAGTGTTGAGCAGCCAAACCTTCTGGTGGGTTATTGTATGATGGAGCTAGAACCTCCCGCCACACTTTTTGCCGTACCCCTCTATCTCAGAGACACTTTTTTTTCCCCCCCCAATAATCCCTTTCCCTGAGGCTGCATATTTGCAGAAAGTAATGGAAAACAAACCACTTTTAGAGGAGTTATTGCCTTTTTAAAAGTGCTAATTTCCTTGTGAAATTTATGCCTGCCGGCAGAGGCAGACAAGGAGCTCCGCAGGCAGCTCCAACGAGACAATTCATTAACTAGCGAGTGTACACATGCCATAAAAAACATTAATTCACAAAATGAAAAACTAATAGAGTGTTTAGCCTGTTCTTTATCATCGGTGACAGTCTGTGCTCTCCTCATCATTAGTGTTTACTGAACTGATGGGGACTGCAGCCCGGCCTGCTTATCACCACTCATCACAAATGAGGTCGCGATGCTTTTTCCCAGCACGACTGCCTCGGCCCCTCTCCCACACTTGAATTTTAAGATGGAGTGAAGGGCAGAGAGGCATGGAAGGCAACTCTCAGTGCCAGCCTTCAGTTTTGTCTTGCTTTTCATGAGTTTTCGGCACAAGTTCTCCTTCCTTCTTCATCTTTGTAAGAACATCAAGAAGATGTGCAAGGGTGTTGTGGTTTTGACCCTGGCTGGCAGCAAAACACCACAACAACCATTCGCTCACCCTCCCACCTGCCAGAAATGAGGGAGAGAATTAAAGGGGTGAAGGGAAAAGAGACTCATGGGTTGAGATAAGAACAATTTAATAACTAAACTACAATAATATTGAAAGTAATTATAATAATAATTTTAATATATACAAATGAGTGATGCCCAGTGACACTGCTCGCCACCCGATGACCAAGGCTCAGACCATCCCAGCTAACGATCCCAGAGCAGGGAGAGTCCTGAAAATGCATTTAAGGAAGGGAGATAACAGTTTGAGAGACTGAGAGCCGACTGAGAGAGGGAGACAACCCAGAGAGAGGGGCAACCCAGAGAGGGACAACCTGGGTCTGGACCCTCACCTCTATCCTGGCCATGCCGTGCATGGGATGGAACAGACCATGGGCCAGTTTGGGTCTCAGTCCTAAACCTAAGGTCGAATCCTGGGCTGGTCCCTGGGGCTGTGCTCCCTCCCAGCTCCTCCTGCCCCTGCAGACACGGGCACAGCAGAGAAGCTGGAAAGTCCTTGAGTGTCCTGGCAGCAGCTCTGCCCATCAGTGTGTGATCAGCTTCTCCTCAGCACAAACACAAAAAACAGCCTCTTACTAACTGCTGTGAAGAAAGTTATCTCTGTCCCAGCCAAAACCACCACAAAGGGAAAATCCCTTGCTTAAGGATCTTCCCATCTGATCCTGGTTGCCTCTACTAGAAAATGGGATTCATTAGGAGGAGTTTGCTATGAGCAATGTTCATGAGAAGCTTTCCCTAAGCTTGCTATCTCTTTTCATCTGCTTGTCCTTTAAGTGTTGGCATAACCTTGGCCCTTCAGCACCGGTGAGTGGGTTTGTCATTGATCCCAGTAAAAGGTTAGCCAGACCAGTGCTGAGTATTTAGATAATTCCATCCTCCCACCTCTTGTTTGAAAGGTCCCGACCTCTTAAAGTATGTCCTTTCTTGGTATTTATTTTGTTTTAACAACAATCCTTGTTCTCTCCTGTGTTTCTCTATCAATCGATACGGTCAGCTGTGCGTGGTAAATGTTCTCCGTATCTCAGAGCTTTGCAGGGGTCGGGGTCAAGGAGGAGGCTTGTGGCTGGTATGTGGGAGACTCAGTGCTTGGCTTAGGTAGGTGCCGACTGTCGCCACCTCTGCTCATCGGCTCCCGCACTTTTCTGTAGAGACAAGCGTCTGTAGAGATGAACATTTGTAGAGACAAGCTTGTCTTGGAGTCAAGAGTTAATCTTACCCATCGTTGTGGAAGTGAAGGTCGGAACACTGATCTGCAGAGCAACCGTCCGTGCCACCTGCATGGTCTAGGGAACTGCCTTTTGGTTTGAAGCCTATGTGAAAAAGACAGCTGACATCAAAAATCAAAGTGTTAGATGCCAGGTACATTGGAGTTTGGACTACTTGACCTTTAAAGGTTCCTTCCAACCCAAACCATTCTACGAGTCTGTGATCTTGGAAGTCTTGGGAGATGTCGCTGCTCTTATTAATTTTTTTCACCACATTTAAAATCAATAAAGAGAACAATTTAGGTGAAAAGGAGCAATGCAGCAGTATCTGCATAAATATTGAAAGTATTCAGCCCAAAGGTTCACACTTCTGAAAAGGAAGGAGAATGTCAAACCCAAAATCTAGCTTTGGTTTCCGAGTTCCTCCAGCTCTGAAATTAATCTCGTCAACTTTGGGAGATTCAAAATCCAGTTCCAGATTTTATGGCTCATTTCAGTCCTTTTCTATAAAGCTGCAGCTCTGGGATCCCCAGATAAACCAGTTTAGAGGTAGGCAGTGTGATCTATGCCTCAGAGCTTCAAATAATTCTCCTGCAGCCAGAAACTGGTCCAGGTGACCGTATGGGTTGCATATAGTTGTTGTTGTTCATTATTTCTTGGGTTCCATAGGTTTGTGGAGTGCTTTGCAAGAGGATAAAAAGAGAAGGCCCCTGCTCCTCGGAGAGGTTACACTCTAAATCAGATCGAGATGGCATCTCAAGAGTAATAAGAGATCAAAGTGGGAGGAAAGATGTGTAATGATGAAAAAGAAAAGTGGCTTGGGAGCAGGGTCCTGGTATTTCTTCTGACAGAGTGAAAATTATCTGAGTTGATTTTCTTTGTCTAGTTCTCTTTGGTTATGTAGGCTTTTCAATCTCCAGCAAGATCTAACAAATCTCCCAGCTCCTGCGGCTGAACGCAGCCATCTCCTTACAGCTACGTAGAGGTGATGTCCCGGGACACTTGTGTCACCTTTTGGTGGAGCTGTGGGCATCTTGGGGACATTCCCAGGGAAGTGGTGGAGTCACCATCCCTGGAGGTGTTCAAGAAACATGTAGATGTGGTGCTTCGGGACATGGGTTAGTGGGTTGGGTCGTGTTGGGTTGGACTTGATGATCTTTGAGGTCTTTTCCAGCCTTTATGATTCTATGATTCCTGTCACCCCACAAAGCCCTTGTGCACCAGTATCACCATGGTGGTGGCTTTCCTATAGCTGGCTCTGGCCCAGTGGCTTAACAGAAAGAGAGGTGACTTTTTAATGGTGACATATTTAAAAATAAAAATTAGTTTCCTTCTGCTGTTTGGCTTCAGAAGGCGAGGTCTCCTGGCATTAGTCTTCCTTCAGAAATCTTGTCGAAATAAGGCCTTGATGTTGCATCTAGTGTGCACACTGTATTGCCATACTCTGTCTTCTTTAAAAAAAAACGCAATTAATCAAAAATCTCTTTCTGCCCGACTTCACTCAATGCTTTTTCCTTCAAATAGCCACATATGCTTCTTTCTTCCTGGTGTTGAGTCACGATTTTGTCTCCTCGTGACATTGTCCCATCGTGATGCTAAAAGCTGTAGGAAGAGGAGACGTGGAGAGCTCAGAGTCAGCTTGATGGATAAAAACACCTTATCCAGGTTTTACACGCTGGGAACTAAAGCACAGGAAGAGAAGGCAGTGTATGAGCTCTCCAGAAAAGTCTCCAGCAGAGAGAAGAATCACAGAATGGTTTGGGTTGGAAGGGACCTTCAAGATCATTGAGTTCCAACCCTCTGCCATGGGCAGGGACACCTCCCACTAGCCCAGGTTGCTCAAAGCAAGTTAATCCTGAGTCTTTAAAGGTATAAAAGCACATAACCCATAGCAAATTTCCTTTTCCATGTGTATTTGCAATTATTTTGGATTTTCCTCTTCTGGAGAGGAAGGAAGTAAGAAATAAAATTTTTTAAAGCTGTCTACTGGTCCCTAATGTTACCCGTGAGGCACAGCAAGTGTTTCATACCGCATCTCTTTTCCTAATAGGAGGGGGTTTTTTCCCCCAAAAGAGTTGTAAAACTTCTCTGGGAGCCTTTCCCTTTCTTTAAAGGAAATGCGCGTCGTGCTACGTAAAGCCTGAGCATGTTGGAGGTTTATTTCTCAGGTTCAGGTTGCACCAGAGGCGAGGCAGAGCCTGTAACCTTAGATTGATTTTTCTCCTTGCGCTATTAAATCATCCAAATCTGTTGGCACTTGCTCTGCTTGGGCAGGACGCGCTATTGTAGACCTTGATTGGTTACAGAGGTTTGTTTATGAGCAACACCGCGGGTTTTGTTTCATATTCCAGAGGTCTGGTAATTTACATCCATCGATTTACAAGGTACAATCTGTCAAGGAGCACCAGCGTCGCATTGAATTGCAAAAATGATTGAAATCGTTGGTGACAATGATTGTGTTAAGTTTATTTTTCTCAGGTTTGCTGGAATGAAACGTTCCTTCTTGGAGTGAGATACCTTGGCTGTGCTTGCAGCAAGCTAGAAGAAATCCCAAACAAAACTGTAACTGTTACCTGGCAGCATGGGAAGTTGACTTAAGACAAATTAAATTCATCTGTTAAGGCTGCAAGTTGATAAGGGCAAATGGAGCAAGGTGTTGGCCACTGCTTACCCAACCCTTGGGTGTTTTGTTGGCCAGGAGGGCTCATGTTCAACTTGGTGTAAATGGGTTACAAAGGAAGAGAAGGGGAAGAAACGGATGGGTGCTGATCCACTGTTTTGCTTTTCCAGTATTTCAGTGGGAGGTATCTGCCTCTTTAATCAGAGAGCTCGGAGTGTGCTCCGTTGGGTTGAATGTCCATGCAGCGCAGGGCTTCCCTTTGCCCAAAGAACTGGCCAACTCTAAAGCTGGCTCCAAATTTCATTTTTTCATAGAATCACAGAATGGTTTGGGTTGGAAGGGACCTTAAAGATTGTCGAGTTCCACCCCCCTGCCATGGGCAGGGACACCTCCCACCAGACCAGGTTGCTCAAAGCGTCATCCAGCCTGGCCTTGAAACCTTTAGTTAAGGCCTCTTAATAATTTAGGCTCTGATTGGTTTTTGCTGCTTCTGTGGATTCGTGTTGCCAAGGATGATGGAGTAAAGCTGTCTTGAGTGAGACTCAAGAAATGGGATTTTCTCATTGGCTGTGAAATGGCCCTTTCTGAATGTCCAAAGAAGGAGAAAGGAAAATTGATGGGCTCTGAAAGGCTTCCTTTGAGCTCGAAAAGCAAAAATACACTTCAGTGTCCTCGTGTGCACGGGAGAAATTGATATACATCCCCCAAGCCAGCACCAGACCCTCCTCCCTGCCGTGGGGGCTCTGAACACCCAGAAGGACTTCAGCGCTCTGGCTTTAAATAAGGAGCAGATTGTCTGCGTCTCCCTCCTCCTCTTATCTCCACTGACAAATATAATTACAGCTTCACTTAAATTGCTGTAAATGAATTCTGGAGAGGAGAAAAAAATCGTGCGTGTGTCTCTCCACTGCAGAAATTAGCTGACTCTTGCATTTCGGATGATGGGTCCATCCATCTCCACCGCTTGTAGAGAGGCATCGCTGGAGCGAGCCGGCACGATCGAACCTGCCGGCGCTGCTGAAGAGAGATGATTCTCGCAGCGAGTCCGTCTCCAGTAGTTAGGCTGATAGAAACTTCTCAAAATGTAGGATTTTTTTCTAAAATCAGAATTTTTTTTTATACCCCTCATTTCTACTGTAATCAAATAAGGGCCCCTAGACCTGACCATGAGCCAGAAGTCCTGCTACCGCGTGGCAATGTCACTTGGAGGTCTCGCAGCTCAAAGGTGGGTGGCAGCAGGACAAACAGCTCTTCCAAAGTACCCCCCGAGAGCCATCACTTAACACCATTAGCTGGAAATTAGAGGTTGTGTAAATAAGCCCATCACGCTCTCGCTGATAATTTCATTTTTATTGTGGGAGAGACCTCAGGGAGCAGAAAGAGGCTCGGAAGAGCATCACAGTGTGCTAGGGAGAGAGCATCCCTGTTATTCCCATACACCCTGGGTGGATTGTCCTTCTCCTTTCCTTTATTTCTCTTCCACACTCCAGGACAGTTAATTCTTTTCAGCACTATTTGCCAGGCTGTGAATTTCTCTACCATGTTCCTTAGTTAAAAAAAAAATATATATCATAAATATTTCTGTGATTGCAGGAGTTGCTGAAGGAGGCTTCTTCCAGGAGCCGTGTTTTACACGGCTTCATCCGTGCACGTTTTTCTCTGTTGCAGTTCCCAGTACATGGATGTGCACAGTTAGGCACGTTGCTGTCTGCAATCTTCTCCTTTTGCGTTGCTGCGCTCCTTTAATTGTACAATTGTCTGTTTACCTCTGTTTCAATTTGTTTTGCACAAAATAGATTGGGGCTTTTTATTTCCTCTTTTTTTTTTTTTAATTCTTTTCAGGATAGATCTGCAAGTGTATTTAATTTTAGGAAGGAATCCAGAGCTCCGCGAAGGTTATTCTTTCAAAGCAGGTCTTTGGCTGTACAAACAGCGGCAAGTGACATTTACTTAATCAGTCTCCGTCAAAATGAGAGTTTATTGTCAACAGTTCCTTGATGATGTACAAATCCTTTCTGTGCAGAGTTGCGTTTGTTTCGGGCTAAGTGTTTATCGTGTGACGAATGTTGGTGCAAGAAAAGAGAGAAGGAGATGTTTCCTACTACCAACAGTTGATCATAGAGAAACTATGAGCTGACAATATGAAGCAGCCATGAAAAAAAAGCAGATATGGCAGAGCAAAAGAATATTTCTGGGGCAAATGGGAAAGCTCTAGTCCCGTTGTGGCACCAGTTACAGCTCTGGTTCTCTGTGCTCAAGACAAATGAATTAAAACTAGAAGGGGTGCAGGGAGATGCTTTTGTCAAGCATTGGAACAGGCTGCCCAGGGAAATGGTTGAGTCACCATCCATTGCAGGTATTTAAAAGATGTGTAAATGGGACACTTAGGGACATGGTTTAGGGGTGGGCTTGGCAGTGTTGGGTTTACAGTTGGACCTGATGATCATAAGGGTGTTTTCCAAGATGAATGATTCTATGAAGAGGGAACCCAGGGATGGAGAACTCCATTTGGGTTGACGGTTGGACTTGATGATCCTTGAGGTCTTTTCCAACCTTAATGATTCTATGATTCTATGATGATAAGGCAAAGAATAATGTTGGCATGTGAAGAACCAAAGATAAAACATCACTGGATATGTTTAGGCTGGAAATTAGATCCCAAACTTTAACTTTGCTGTTAGATAAATGAGGTTTTGAAGGAGCCACCAAGGGTAGAAATCTAAACAATTTTAACATGGCACCAAGTTTGTACTCAAGGCTGTGGGACTCAGGGCTTGTGAGGACTGGAGGGGTTCAAGGCCAGGCTGGATGAGGCTTTGAGCAACTTGGGCTAGTGGGAGGTGTCCCTGCCCATGGCAGGGTGTTGGAACTCGATGATCTTTAAGGTCCCTTCCAACCCAAACCAGTCAATGAATCTATGACTTGATTAGACTTCCTCTAATTAGGGTGGAATATATGATGAGTGTTGCTCTTCTTCGTGAAGCTCCTTCTTTAGCTCAAGTGGCAGCAGTTTGTGTTGCAGGGGTGAAGGTTCAGGGTCTGGGATGAAACACAAGGGATGAAGGCTCCAGAGCTACATTGACACTTCTCCAAGAGCGATGATGCTCTCATGGTTGGGATAAACTCAAGGTGGTTTTTTAAAGACGTCTCTGTGGGAGGGAAACAGTTGGTCAATGACCGACTCATAGAATCTTAGAATAGTTTGAGTTGGAAGGGACCACACCTCATACCCATTGCCTGCTTTTTAATTGCTTTTCTGCCTAAGAGCTGAGTTTTATTAACAAAAAAGAAGCAAGCCTCCCAAATCCCTCTGAAGGGATGGAGGCAGGCGAAGACTTCCTTGAGATTAGATGGGGAAGTCTATGGTGACCAGAAAGGTCCATCTTTCCCATCGGTGCTGTGCTTTGGCTCCTAAGCAGCTCTTTTCTCCCTCCGAGCAGAGCAAGAGAAATGTTGCTGAGTTCTGCAGCTACAGAAATACTCGTCGCAGAGCAATCTTTTCCCAAGCAAATGTATTCTGATGGTTGATTAAACCCCTCAGATTCACTTTGGAGTTTAATCAATTGCAGAAGCAGCTTGTTGCTTCCTACACTCCCAAATTATAGAGGTTGTTGCTCAGCCAGAGGCGGGAGAGCACACACCTATTTAGGATGGAAGGAGCCAAGATGCTGTGGTTGCTAAAGCTGAGTGATATTGATGAAGTATGTCACAAATTTTTACTATATTTTTTTCTTCCTAGCCATGTCTCCCGGCCAGGACAGCCACACCAGTATGGAACATCTTCCTGCGTCCGAACAGATCCTGCAAACCCTGAGTGAGCTGGCCAGGTCTTTTCAAGAGATGGCTGACCGCTGCCTGCTGGTTCTGCATTTGGAAGTCAGGTAAAAGCCCTGAAGTCATGGATTGAGGGGGACCTTGGGAGGCTATAGGTTAAGATTGTGTCCAGACTACATATTAGAGCATTTGAGACAGATCTGCTTGCCTGCCGTAGTGTCAAAAGGTCGGTCCAGAAATGCCAGATCCCATCACCATGGATGGCCAAATGTGGGGTGGAGGCATGATACCAAAAGTGGAATTTTCTAGGCAAGTCGATGTCTTATGTGTCAGAGACTAGGAAAGATGAGGGTTTTTGGGGCTTTGTCCTTAGAAAATTGCACAGTGAAGTTTTAATAACGCATGTCTTCACATTGATTAGCTGCTGCGCTTTGGAGCTTTTCGTACTGTTTCTTCAAATAGTACCAGAAGCTGGGAAACCAGCTGGATTTTTTTTTTTTAAGGGATGGTTAATTTTATGATGTCGCTGACTTCACATGCAAAGATCAAAGGCAGCAAATCTCTTTCTTCGGACTGCCAGCTGTCCACTCTGGGGCTGGAAAGACGTTTTTCCTGTAGGCATTGTACTGGCCAGGTAGATTTTCATTGCCTTCCTTTTCTCTGAAGCATCAAATAGGAGCAGATGTCAGAGATAGGCGATGAGACTTGATGGACCATCAGTTTGTTCTACCGTGACGTATCCTGAGCCATGTTGTGTCCTTGTGTACATCGGCAGAGCTCTGGTGAAGTCAATAGGTAGCTTAAAAAAAAAAAATACACATTAGTTATTGTCAGCAGTCCTTCAGCCTGCTATCCATCATCTGCTGGCCACTTGGTCACAGGCATCACAGATGAGCTGGGGTTTGGAGGATTCCAGGAAAAATTGTTAAGGGATGGAAATGGAGCAGCTTTCCAGCTGTGCGGTGATGGCCAAGTGAACCTGGACTAGTGGAATGGGCGCCAGCCTGGATGAAATTCAAAAGAACCCAACCAACCTCCTGTCCCCATTGAGTGACATGTGTGACACCCAAGAATTACAAAAGCAGAAGGATTTTTGCTATTGATCTTGCTGGACATAGCACTTTCCTTTATAGGTTTGAGAGGAATTACTTAATTAAAGATTTTTGCAGAATCCTAGTAAGTGATTTGAATGCACAAAATTTGATCTTCAGTGGAAGGATGATGGGTGGGCACATTGCCTACAGCCCTACCAGGCACGTGAACAGAAAAGAAAAAACTTGCAATAGTGTTAAATGTTTGGGAATAGACACAGCCTGGACCTCCTGGTTATCATTTCATGTCCCCTGGCTTGTTCTTTCTCCCAGTTAGAAGTGTTGTTAGGTCTTTATGATACGGAGAAGGAGTTCTGATTTGAGCGTCAGTACTGAAGTGCTGCTGAAGTTGGAGAACCTTGTGAAAAGACACTGGAATTGACTGGGATGATGTAGGTTGGATCTGTTAGTGAAGGGTCCTTTGTATTCACCTCTCAAGATGGGACAATGGCAAGAGGAGGATGCATTTAATGCAGACATAACCACCCATTAATTAAAATTGTTGTTATTTTTTACTAGGAAAGAAAATAAGGAGGCAACAGTTTGCATACCCACCGAAATTTTAACATTGGGGTTGTTGCATCGTCATATTTTTGTATTCTGTCTCGCAGAGTTCATTGCTTCCACTACTTGATCCCGTTGGCTAAACAAGGGAACTACGCCATCGTCGCCAACGTCGAGAGTATGGACTACGACCCCCTCGTCGTCCGGCTCAATAAGGACATCAGCGCTATCGAGGAAGCCATGAGCGCCAGCCTCCAGCAGCACAAGTTCCAGTACATCTTCGAAGGTCAGACATCTACCAGAAGGGTTTTATTCTTACAAAATGATTTGTCATTCTCATCCCAAAGCTCAACATTATTCCTTTTTGGGGTAAGGCAGACTGTGGTACTGTTGCCACCTACAACAGATCGATAAGTGCCCAGAGAAGCTGTGGATGCCCCATCCCTGGAGGGGTTCAAGGCCAGGCTGGATGAGGCTTTGGGCAACCTGGGCTAGTGGGAGGTGTCCCTGCCCATGGCAGGTGGTGGAACTGGATGATCTTTAAGGTCCCTTCCCACCCAAATCATTCCCAATTCTGGGATTCCATGATTCTATAAGTGAGACCCATGTGAACACAGGACACTCAAAAACCCCGTTGCTTCTGTATCATTTCTGGCTGAATAGGAGAAACAGGTCCGTGCTGCATAGGAAAGCAGTAAGTCAATGTACTTTTAGGACAGTTCTTCCTCAGGAAGCCATAGGGCATGTGTATGTATTACAAGCACAGCTCTATTATGGCTCAGTTCCTATCCGAAGTGTAGCCATTCCATTTCTAAAATCAAATTTAGAGAACATTAGCTCTTCTGATGTCTCATCTGTCGTGATTACCTTGGAGAATATAAATCATGTCTTGGTTCATCTCCCTTATATTTATTTGTGGCGCTGACGCACGGTTCTCTTTGCTGCACGCCAGGATACGTGTCCTTTTATGTGGTGGCTGTTCAAAGTCCGGAGAAGGTGGGGACTGGAGATGCACCCATTGCCCAGTATCATATGTCAGCAGGGGTGAAGGCTTTCGGTGTCTGTGTGCTTCCCCCCCCCAGACCCATGTAGCTACTGATGAAGTTTTTTTTTTTTTAATCAGATGTTTTCTGAGCTGTGTGAATCTGTGACAAACTGGTCACCAGCACATCGTAGAGCTCCTCTTACAGCTCAGGTCTACTGTGGCTGTTCAAGGAGACAGTGAAATGGCTCCAGATGGAGCCACGGGGGTGGTTGGCATCTCGTTGAGCCGTAAGGTTGGAATTCATACACGTGGTCTTCATGAAATGGGGGCACCTTTGAAGCCCAGTTTTGGGATTTACGTAAACCCTGTTCTGGTTGCTTGTATATGAACATGTTTTCTTAATTCAGACTTTTAATCAATGTCAAGTCTTTGTACAAATCTGTGTACGGAGTGAATTAGGCTGAGTTTTTTTCTATTTGCAACCTGCATGGGTACATCATTTTGGGGGAGGCTGTGACTTTTAGCAGCTGGCTGTGTCCTTCAGCAGCAGAGGAAAGATGGAGACGTCATCCAGACACACGAAACTGTTCAAGACTGATCAGAGAGAGGCTGCGCGTCAGGCGCATCGCAATGCAGATCGTTTCTGCTCTCATGGGCTGTGAGTTTCCCAGGGAGAAATACCGCCCTTGATACTAGACTAAAATACTGTAATTTTGTAGAAGTTGTGGTCCATTGCCCTGCCCAGACAGAGAGGGCGTCTGAAAGGGATATTATGCAAAGCCTGATTATAAATCCAGAAGTGCCCTGGAAATATTCATGGCTATGGTAATGCAACTTTGAGTTTTTGTAGGGTTTGAGGGTGGTTTTTGTATTTTTATTAAAGAAGGTAACCTTGAGGAAAGTCCTCTTAAAACACCCATGGAAGATGCTGAGGGATGTTTCCATGTACAGTCCGGTATATCTCCTGGATCGTGTACCACTTGACAGTGCTGATTCATGGGTTTTATGATGAATTATTGTCACTAAATGTCTTCCTCCTCTGATTTGATTGTTTTTTCTCCCCTCACCCTTGCAGGTTTGGGCCACCTTATTTCCTGCATCCTTATCAACGGCGCCCACTACTTCAAGCGCATCAGTGAATCGGGCATCAAGAAGATGTGTAGGAACATCTTCATCCTCCAGCAAAACCTGACGAACATCACCATGTCCCGGGAGGCTGACCTGGACTTTGCCAGGTGAGCAGAGAGCCCCACGTTGCGTTTGTTCCTATTTTGATGTCCACACATCCAGAAGGTAGATCCTTCCAAAAATTTCACCACTCATGCGTACAACTGGATGGCTACCAAGTTAAACATCAAAGTCTTAATCATAATATTCACTTTACCCCTCGTTGAGGAACATCCAGAGCAACATGGATCACTTGAGCTCAGCACAAGCTCAAAGCGGATGTTCCACCAAAGCGTCCATGCAGGGGGCTTCTTGTTGGGGTGGTTCTCCCAAGACCAAAACCAAGGCAAGGAAAAGCTTGTAGGTGTAGGTCTTGGGTGGAAATTAAACTGGATGTTGGTGTGTTGATGGCTTAAATTTTTAGCAACTCAGAGGAACAGTGTGTGTGAACCTCAGGGATCTCAGATGCTGTCTCCCTTCAAGTTCTGTTGCTCTTAAAATTGTAAAAGTAGCAAAAGAAAAACAAAAACTGGGCATGGTAGATCCCTTGCAAGTTTCTCGCCCATTTTGCTGCTTTATTCAGTAACGGGGGATCATTTGAGGAATAACCAAAGACTAAATGGTGAGTACTTTGCACATGGACCTGGGGTGCTGAATACCAGTAGCTGTACTGGCTGATCCTTTGTGGGAGCAGCTGGTTCAGCAATGGGCAGCTGAGCCCAAGAAATAGCCAAAGGAAGAGTCCAGAACTGGCAAATGAAGGTGTGTAGATCAAATGACAGAGTTTTGAGTGACACTGGGATATGACACACCACAAACACTGGGAATAGTTGGTGGCATCATGTGGCATCGTCATTTGGCCACTGGCCTTGGAGACAGGGTTAGGAGGGAAGCATGAGTCCCTCCGATCAGGGAGAGGATGTGTGACTGAGTGCCTCATTTACTCAGGCTCTCATTTGGGGAATGATCTCATTATTGAATTAGTTTCTTCATAATAACATTGACACGGGGAAGTTATGAACGCTGAGGCCTGGGGAAAGGGGAGAGAAAGACATCCATTGCTAACTCTCCAAGGAATAGAGTTCCCAAATTCATTCTTTCCTTTCTGAAATGATTTATTTTTTTTTCCTCCCCATGATCTGTTGAAATGCTAAATAAATTAGCCCAGTTTTTTGGCAGGCAGAACAGGGCTTTGAGCATGTGCCGATAGCAACTGGCACCCAAATGATGAAACCAAGCTGACCAAGCGCTGCTGGAGGCTGGCACGGCACGGCCAGCTGTTTGCTGGAGCGGTCTTTGCACAATGGGTTGAATAGCCGTGGAGCTCTGACTCGTAGTGCTGCATAATTTGACGTGGGGGGAACGTGGTCGCCCCTCTTGATCTTGCTTGATGGGTGATGTGGCAACAGGACAAGGGGTAATGGATTCAAACTGGAAGAGGACAGATTTAGGCTAGATACAAGGAAGAAGTTCTTCACCGTGAGGGTGGTGAGGCAGTGGCCCAGGTTGCCCAGAGAAGCTGTGGATGCCCCATCCCTGGAGGGGTTCAAGGCCAGGCTGGATGAGGCTTTGGGCAACCTGGGCTAGTGGGAGGTGTCCCTGCCCATGGCAGGGGGTAGCACTGGATGATCTCTAAGGTCCCTTCCAACCCAAACCAGTCTGTGATTCTGTGATTCTATGATTTGAGAAAGGGCCAAAAGACTTTCAAGATTTTCCTGGGTGTTGTGCTGTTGATTTTGGGTTTGGTTAATCTTAATTTTTCCTATATTTTTCAAGGCTTTCTATGGGCCCCAAAGAGCACTGGGCATCCCCGTTCTTCTCTTAGTTGGTGCCTTAGGCAGTAGAAACCCCAACCAGGAAAGCCGGACAGGGAAGATCTTACTCTTCTGAAGCCAAAATCACGTAGAGAATTCACAGCAGATTTTTAACCTATGGTGATAAGACTTTTGGTGAGACTCTTGCTGTTTAAACCACATTTTTCAAAATATCTGTAACCTGCAGGTGACAACAGCAGCATTTGCTGCTTTGGGAGTAGTACCATGGCAGGGGGAAAATGGGTTTCAAACGAGTTTTGCTTTGAGATTTCTCAGTTCAAGGTAGAGCGGTGTAGGGAATCTCTCTGCAGAGCATCACGAAGCGGAGCCAGAGCACGTTTCCATTAAAAAAAAATAAATTACCAAGTTCTGCAAGCTCTAGCAAGGAGTTTCTCCACTGGGAAGAGGAAGGGTAAAATAGGCTGGTTCCGTCTGCTGCGGTGTCACAAAAGGATTTGTAGCNGTGGAGCTCTGACTCATAGTGCCACATAATTTGACGTGGGGGGAACGTTTTCGCCCCTCTTGATCTTGCTTGATGGGTGATGTGGCAACAGGACGAGGGGTAATGGATTTAAACTGGAAGAGGACAGATTTAGGCTAGATACAAGGAAGAAGTTCTTCACCGTGAGGGAGGTGAGGCAGTGGCCCAGGGTGCCCAGAGAAGCTGTGGATGCCCCATCCCTGGAGGGGTTCAAGGCCAGGCTGGATGAGGCTTTGGGCAACCTGGGCTGGTGGGAAGTGTCATATGCCAGACCAGCAGTTCTTACAACATCAAATTCATACCAGCCCTCTTCATCTATGAGTTACATGGCAAATAGATTTTTCTCCTGCACCGCTGGAGCTGCTGGGTACCATCATCAAGAGCTGTGGGGCTCCAAAGAGACATTTGAGCTTTCTGCTGCTTTGCGGTACCTCTGATGGAGATTTCTTCCCATAATATAAATTCAACAACATTTCAGCTTTCATGGCTGCGTTGCTTCATTCTTTCTTTTGGGGCAGATTTCTGTGATCTAGAGAGTCTGTTTTGTTCTTCAGATGACTCCTGAATGCTTATTATCCAGATTTTCCTTTTGCATAAAGAAGGTGTCTCGTGCATCCAAACCCTGCCCCGCTCACCTGAATTTACAATTACCTGAGCAAGTTCTCGTGTTGCCCCAGGGACTCCGAGGTCTATTCCAACTATAAAATAAACATAACAGTTCACCCTCAGAAAGCATGAAATAACATCGACGTAGGATAAAAGTGATTTCTCCTTCTCTGATATAGCTCATATAGGAATCTAAATGCTCTGCGTAGTAGCTTACTATCAGTTTTGCCTTTTTAAAGATGAGAAACAGAGAGAAAGTGGTAATTTCATGTACGGGAGCAGTGGCAGAGCTGATGGAGAAACATTCGCTCACCTACTCTTCCTTCCTCCCTGCACCTCTTGGTAACTGGGGTAAATTCCCTCCCTGCTTCACTTCTCCAGGGAACCAGGTGATTTATGGTTACAGAATGGGAGAGAAGGTTTCTGGAGTGGGTCTAAGCCAGCTTGGGACTCACTGCCCCATCTCTGTGCAAAAGAATTTGACATTGACTCCCATTTCTTTAAGGAACTTGCTTAGAAGTCATAGACTCAGGGAAAAACATAATAGGTTTTTTTAGTGGTTTTTAGCACACAGAGAAAAATAGATTTTCTCCGGTAGTTATGGAGCTCCAGGCTGGTTCTAAGCCTTGTCTGAAGCCGACTGGCTCATGCTTCCCCTGGACAGTCAGGTTGCTCCCCTTCTTCCTCCATCGCCCTCCTGATCTTTCATTGTCCGTGAGAGTGTGACACTCGGGGTTGAAGGAGCAATCAGCCACGATTAACGATCGATACGTCCCTCTTCATCTAATCCCTCTTCATACGTTGAGTTTTCATTCTGGAAGAGGTCCCGTGTGGTTCTTTTCTGAAAGCGTGATGTGCTCAAGTTTATAAAGAGGGGAGATGGAGATGAGATCTGGGGAAGAAATGTTTTCCTGTGCGGGGGGTGAGGCAGTGGCCCAGGTTGCCCAGAGAAGCTGTGGATGCCCCATCCCTGGAGGGGTTCAAGGCCAGGCTGGATGAGGCTTTGGGCAACCTGGGCTAGTGGGAGGTGTCCCTGCCCATGGCAGGGGGTAGCACTGGATGATCTCTAAGGTCCCTTCCAACCCAAACCAGTCTGTGATTCTGTGATTCTATGATTTGAGAAAGGGCCAAAAGACTTTCAAGATTTTCCTGGGTGTTGTGCTGTTGATTTTGGGTTTGGTTAATCTTAATTTTTCCTATATTTTTCAAGGCTTTCTATGGGCCCCAAAGAGCACTGGGCATCCCCGTTCTTCTCTTAGTTGGTGCCTTAGGCAGTAGAAACCCCAACCAGGGAAGCCGGACAGGGAAGATCTTACTCTTCTGAAGCCAAAATCACGTAGAGAATTCACAGCAGATTTTTAACCTATGGTGATAAGACTTTTGGTGAGACTCTTGCTGTTTAAACCACATTTTTCAAAATATCTGTAACCTGCAGGTGACAACAGCAGCATTTGCTGCTTTGGGAGTAGTACCATGGCAGGGGGAAAATGGGTTTCAAACGAGTTTTGCTTTGAGATTTCTCAGTTCAAGGTAGAGCGGTGTAGGGAATCTCTCTGCAGAGCATCACGAAGCGGAGCCAGAGCACGTTTCCATTAAAAAAAAATAAATTACCAAGTTCTGCAAGCTCTAGCAAGGAGTTTCTCCACTGGGAAGAGGAAGGGTAAAATAGGCTGGTTCCGTCTGCTGCGGTGTCACAAAAGGATTTGTAGCATTTGCTAAATTTCTTGCAAATATTAATAGGTTTTTCCCATGTTCAGTATCCAGGCCATGAGTATTGCAGTCAGTCGTTAGGGCATCCACCATTATGTTCAAGAATTAGCAGTATTTTCTTCCCGTGTATAATAGCCAGGCACGTCCTGCGAAGTCTGGGACTGAGCTTGGGTTCCAAATACCTCCACATTTTGGAAGGTTCAGATCCAGGATTAATTTTATGCTGTTAGAGGGATAAAATCAGCTCCAAAGTTGGATTCCAGGTCAGGTCTTTTCCCTTCTGCCTCCTTTTCTACTCTCCCTCCATGCTTCCCCACCCCCCCAAAAATTCAACTTGCATCTTTATCAGACGTAGTGAGAGCTAGGTTTCTGCTTCAGACTAGCCCTAAAATAAAATATCGTTCAACTCTTAGATGTTCATTTTTCATTGAAAAAAGAAAAAACTTTCTCAGACATACCGCAGTGATAAAATTGCCCTATCCTCAAAAGTTAATTGAGGTGGTTGCAAGGGGAAGGGAGAGACCAGTGATGAAATGTGAACATTTCATACAACACATTGTCATTTTGACCTCTGAGATAAAGGTTTTTTGAGTGGTGCTGCTCGTCATTACTGGGTCTGAAAGTGTCCTTCATCCCTTAAATGGTTTGTAGCATAGTGAACCACAGGTGTCTGTACACCTAGGAGTGCAATCAGAGGTTTCCCTGCTGCTACCATTCAAGTTAGGGGTTGCAAAGACCATCCATGCCACAGGGACCAGGAATCTTTTCCTGCCACTGAGGAAGTTAATCAGGGCCCTTGCTCTGACCACGTCAGAGATGTGGCACCTCCGTTGTCACTGCCGGTGGATCCCAGAGAGGTTCTCAGTGAGAAGGCGTGGCCAGAAGCCATCAGTATGCTAGACAGTTGTTCACAGGTTGGTGTTGTGGTTTTACACCACACAGCCGCTCACTCACCCTCCCTCCTCCTGGGGATGGGGGAGAGAATTGAAAGGGTGAAGGGAAGAGAGACTCATGGGTTGAGATAAAAACAATTTAATAACTGAACTACAATAACATTGGAAATAATAACAGTGATTATGATTATATATTACTTAGTAATATATACAAATATACAAATGAGTGATCCACAGTGACACTGCTCACCACCCCATGACCAAGGCTCAGCTCATTCCCAGATAATGATCCCAGAGCAGGGAGAGTCCTGAAACCACAATCCTGGAATAAGAGCCTGAGTGTCTGAGAGACTGAGACAACCCAAAAGAGGAGTGACCCAGAGGGAGACAACCTAGAGTAAGAGAGAGCACTTCCAGACTGATCCTGATCTCTCCCCTGGCCATGCTGGGCATGGTATGGAACAGACCATTGGCCACTTTGGGTCTCAGTCCTAAACCTAAGGTCGAATCCTGGGCTGGTCCCTGGGGCTGTGCTCCCTCCCAGCTCCTCCTGCCCCTGCAGACACGGGCACAGCAGAGAAGCTGGAAAGTCCTTGACNTTGAATTTTTATCATTCACAAAAGAGAACAACCTTTGCTTCCACTCCCCAGCAAAATCCAGCAGCAGCTGCCGCTCCAACCTTGCTCCTCAGCATCCGTGCTCTCCTGGTGACACCCATGATGCTACAATATCCGTGTACTTGCTTGTGTTCTGATATTCTTGGGACAAACATCTTCCTCCCAACCACATAGCATCTGCAGAGAGTCAGGAGAGAACGGCACCAGTCCTCATACTGGTTTCAAAGTAGGTGCTTGGGTCAGGTACCAAGGTCAGGGTGCTGAGATGTTTGGACATGGTGTGATGGGCAGAGACCAGGGTGGGTTTGGGAAGCAGTGGATCTGCCTCAGCTCTGCTCCAGCACCTAATA
>VZTO01009667.1:0-36906 GCA_013400615.1 Syrrhaptes paradoxus | reverse complement strand
ATCCCTAACATTCTGTGATCTCTTCTAAGTATCCTTACAGACAGGTTCAAGCAAGCATCTGGAATCTAAATTAATCCTGGGTATGACACCAAATTTGAGGGTGATCTGAAGTCCTTTGAAATCAACAACAAAACTGTCATCCAATCATTTAGATGCATCCCATTGAGCGTTTTTGCATAGATACTAATTACTCATAACTTTTAGAATCCTAGAACCTCTGAAAGTTAGTTCACTTATCTAGGCAGGAACAAATATGGATTATCATGTCTAACTTCAGGCAATCAGACATGACAATGATGCTATCAATTATCGTGTCAAAGGTTTGCTGCTACTCATCTCTATCTCCTATTAAGTGTTCTTGGCTTTTGCCAACACCTTTGAACTGAACCCAGGAATTTAAGTTACCAGGAGTAACTGAACTAGTTTTCATTTTAGACACCCAGGCTTAATTTATCAGTTAGTTGGGACAAATTATCAGGAAGTAGCTCATGTTCACTAAGAAATATTCCATGTTTTTTCTCTGTGTGTGTGTGTGTGTTCATGCAGAGGTTGTTGTATGATAAATGTTATCTTAGCATAGTAGCTTGGTTGTTAGGTTGACATGCATGTGACAGTACTGAGGTTTCAATTATCTACTCACATCAATCAATCTTTTAGTTTCCAACACTGTTGCCTGTGGTAATGTTAGAGTTTTTCTGTCAGACAGGAGAACTTTGTGAGAAATGTTTTTCATTACAGCTGCAAATCTGTCATTGTGCCTGGCATGGCTTGTTAATGACAACATTTATTTCAAAGAGCCATGTTTCGCTTTGTTGCTGGAGAGTTCACTTTGTGATCGTAAAATATAATGAAATGCCAAGAAGATGAAGTGAATGAAGTTTGCCAAAAATACAGCCAAAATGATTCAGATCTACTAAAAAAAAATGCACACACAAATACGCTCTTTATATTTTGTTTAAAACATTTAATCACTTAGTAGGAGCATGAACATGGGCACAGGAAAAGTGTTGGTTAGAATACAGTACATAGAGTGCCATGCACAAACAGCGAGTTAAAGCTTCATTTGACGTCTTCAATCCGTAGGACAGGAAAGAAAAAGATTTTCAATCAATCTTTTTAAACAAATAAACATAGACAGCATCCAGCTTGAGTACTACTAATACTGAGATGTCATTTTTCTCCCCCTGCCCATTCTTAAAGGACTGGATCATTTTTCTTATAAGAAGAGAATGGGACAGCTGGAAGTGTTCAGCCTGGATAGGAGAAGGCTCGGTAGGGAATCATACAAATTCCTGATGGAAGGGAACGACGAAGAGGCAGTCAGACTCTTCTTGATAGTGCCCACTGACAGGAAAAAAAGGCAATGAACACAAAACAAAAAAAACCTCAGAAAACTCCATCTGAACACAAGAAAATGCTTCTTTACTGTGAGGGTGGTCAAACACTGGAGCAGGTTTGCCAGAGAGGCTGTAGAGTCTTCATCTGTGGTGGTATTCAGAATCTGAGTGGACATAGTTCTGCACAACCTTGCCTAGCTGACCCTGTCTGAGCAGGGGAGTTACCCCAGATGACCTCCAGAGCTCCTTTCCAATCTCAGCCATTCTGTGAGTCGTACATGTCTGGAAGTTTTCTGGGGAATGGGAGAAGGTTCTGGGAGGGGAAGAAGTTTAGGTACATTTTTTCCCCGTGGAAGCAGAAATTGTGCCCATTACACACATCCTAAGGATTCAGCTTTCTTGGAGCATGAAGAATGTTCAGCTTTTGATGGGATCTATGAGCCCACCACATTCCTTCTACTGCTGTGAAATTGCTGCCAGTATGTGAGATATTGGATCAGTTATCTCTGCTTTTCACAGCAAGCACTGTATTGACTGCTTCATAGGTATATGCTTAGACTGCAGACATCACAGTTCATCTTTCATTTGCCTTACAAAATGCTACTGCTTACTGGTGTGATGCAAACAAAACACAACCAGCAATTATATTCTAATTCTTTGGAGATTTGGTGTGTTATCATCAAGGCAAAGCCAATCAAGGCAGGGAACATTAGACAGCGGCACAATATAATCTTTTGTCTTAACAGAAATAGAGTCCGGACAGATGCCAAGAAACGCTTCTGTTTCTCTTAATTTACTGATGTTGCTGTGCTTCCCAATTGCTTGTTTTCTTCTCTAGTGGAGGATTTTTATTTTTTTTTCTCTTGGACTGGCAGCAGGAAATCCTATGCAGGAAATCCAAATCTCTCCCATGTTCTGGAGACTTCAGTTTCTTCGTTCATTAAGAATGACAGACAGCTCTCTGTCCCTGTACTGGGTCTGGCTGGGATGGAGTTAACAGTACAGTGCCATGCTTTTCATTTGTGGCTAAAACTGTGTTGACAACACACCAGTGTTTCAGCGATTGCTGAACAATGCTTGCACAGCCTCAAGTCATCCTCTCTTTCCTGCTGGTCCCCAAAGCAAGTATGCTGGGGGTAGTCAAGAAGTTGGGAGGAGGCACAGCTGGGACCCCAACTGACCGAAGGGGTATTCCATGCCATATGACACTGTGCTCAGCAATAAAAGCTCAGGGAAAGGAGGAGGAAGGGGGGACATTCATGGTTATGGTGTTTTGTCTTCCCAAGCAACTATTATGTGTGCTGAAGCCATGCTTCCCACAAAGTGTCTTAACATCTGCCTATCAATGAGAAGCAATGCATTAATTCCTCTTTTTCCTTTGCTTGTGTGTGCAGCTTCTGTTTTCCTTAATAAACTGTCATTATCTAGATCCACAAGTCTTCTTGGCTTCCTTCTATTTTCTCTCCATCCTGTGGGACAGAGGAGTAAGCCTGGGGCAGGATAGGTATTTGGCTGTTGTTCAGGGTCAACCCACCACAGACAGGGCTGCCATAGCCAAAAAACAGCATTAAAGTCCTTGCATCCTATCATTGCTTTTTAAAAGTTAAATTGATGTTGCATACAATTAACTTCTGTCCTTTGTTTGCAGTCAAAACCAAGCCAGCCACATACAATTTCATAATTCAGGACACTGGACTGCACTTCTGCTCTGGAGTGTCTGACTTTAGTATCATGGCTGTTCCAGCTCCTCAGCTGATCTTTGTTTGTGGCCACCTGTTCTCTCTGAACACATTCCCTGCAAATCCTAACTGAAATAGGAATGTTAAACTGGGTTTTTCCTTTTTTTTCAAGTCTATGGATCCACACTCCAGGAATTAACACTCTTATGCTGGAAAGTGATTTTCTAAAACCAAAATATACTACCACCATATGGTTAAATTTCTATCAACAATGGTCGGGAATGCTTCAAAGTGAAAACAAGTGCAAAGACTAATGGATTTGCCTTATTTGCAGACATACAATGGATGAAGACACATCTAGTGTATGGACATTGTAGCCCAATAATACTAGCAACGTTTGTGGATGCAATAGACATCTAAAGTTACATGTGAATTTCAAGTATTTTTTTGAAATTTTCAGGTATGCTCTCTGGCACCCTCTTGGGGACTTTCAGAAAGATGTGATGTCCTAGCTAGTAAAAATAGGAAGTGAAATTAAAAAAAAATAAAAAAGAAGTCTGTCTCAGAAAACATGTATTTCTATATTGGCCAGAAGGAAAATACAAATGTTAGCTATTCATATAATGAGTTTCAAAACACAGGTTAATGTAGGGTAAATACATGTTAGTTGTGAAATAATGCACCAGCAGAGCATAGAGATGGAGAGACCCATTAATTAATTGAATGAAGAAAAGGGAATTATCAGCAAATTGATTATTATAAAAGTTTTGTGCATGTCCTAGTGCTATAGCAAAGGCATACCATTTGCTATTCCTTGCACTGCCCTCTTTATGATATTGAAATAGATGGAAGAACATCTCTTGGGACACAGAAACTTGGTTCAAGTACACAGTGTAAAGTTCAGAGTTAAACACTTGACATGGGATGATGCTCNGCCTATCAATGAGAAGCAATGCATTAATTCCTCTTTTTCCTTTGCTTGTGTGTGCAGCTTCTGTTTTCCTTAATAAACTGTCATTATCTAGATCCACAAGTCTTCTTGGCTTCCTTCTATTTTCTCTCCATCCTGTGGGACAGAGGAGTAAGCCTGGGGCAGGATAGGTATTTGGCTGTTGTTCAGGGTCAACCCACCACAGACAGGGCTGCCATAGCCAAAAAACAGCATTAAAGCCCTTGCATCCTATCATTGCTTTTTAAAAGTTAAATTGATGTTGCATACAATTAACTTCTGTCCTTTGTTTGCAGTCAAAACCAAGCCAGCCACATACAATTTCATAATTCAGGACACTGGACTGCACTTCTGCTCTGGAGTGTCTGACTTTAGTATCATGGCTGTTCCAGCTCCTCAGCTGATCTTTGTTTGTGGCCACCTGTTCTCTCTGAACACATTCCCTGCAAATCCTAACTGAAATAGGAATGTTAAACTGGGTTTTTCCTTTTTTTTCAAGTCTATGGATCCACACTCCAGGAATTAACACTCTTATGCTGGAAAGTGATTTTCTAAAACCAAAATATACTACCACCATATGGTTAAATTTCTATCAACAATGGTCGGGAATGCTTCAAAGTGAAAACAAGTGCAAAGACTAATGGATTTGCCTTATTTGCAGACATACAATGGATGAAGACACATCTAGTGTATGGACATTGTAGCCCAATAATACTAGCAACGTTTGTGGATGCAATAGACATCTAAAGTTACATGTGAATTTCAAGTATTTTTTTGAAATTTTCAGGTATGCTCTCTGGCACCCTCTTGGGGACTTTCAGAAAGATGTGATGTCCTAGCTAGTAAAAATAGGAAGTGAAATTAAAAAAAAATAAAAAAGAAGTCTGTCTCAGAAAACATGTATTTCTATATTGGCCAGAAGGAAAATACAAATGTTAGCTATTCATATAATGAGTTTCAAAACACAGGTTAATGTAGGGTAAATACATGTTAGTTGTGAAATAATGCACCAGCAGAGCATAGAGATGGAGAGACCCATTAATTAATTGAATGAAGAAAAGGGAATTATCAGCAAATTGATTATTATAAAAGTTTTGTGCATGTCCTAGTGCTATAGCAAAGGCATACCATTTGCTATTCCTTGCACTGCCCTCTTTATGATATTGAAATAGATGGAAGAACATCTCTTGGGACACAGAAACTTGGTTCAAGTACACAGTGTAAAGTTCAGAGTTAAACACTTGACATGGGATGATGCTCGAGTTTATTTTTTTTTAATTTATGTCTGCTCATCTATTTCATATTCCCAAATTAGGAGAGAAAAAAAACACCACTGCAGAACATGCGAAAAAAGAAAAAAAAAAGAAAAAAATCAAGTGCAAACTTTAACTAGAGACATTTGCAAATTGCTTTAGAATTTTTTCTTAGCTTTGTAACGTTCATGAAGTTCAACAAGAACTAAATGATCCAAGACTTACAATATTGGACACTCTGGAGGTATGAGTAACTGCTAGAGGTTTTGCTTCTGATTCTTTGTCATATCCAGTAGAAGAAACCATTTGACTTTAGAAATAAACTTTACAGAAAGGCATAAGGGCATCACAGATAATAAATACATAAGTACATGAAATATGGAAATATTTCTATTCTCTGCACATAGAATGGAATTCCTTAAATTTTCTGTTCGTGTGATAACAGAATCAAATGCAACCAAAACAATAAAAATTCCTATTAATTACCTCATTGCTTGGTTTCTTTCCTCTCCAGAATAGCTCAAAGCAATTTAACATGTGATGTTATTGATCTATTTGTCATCTGATCTGTCTTGTGAGCTTTTGAGCTCTCAAAGCATTCATTGTTGAATAAATAAATAGATATTTATTAAAAATGGACAAGATGAATAACTGTTGCTTGTTAGTTTTCCTAGGAGATAAACATGAACTTTGTCTAGACATGCTGATTGTAATCCATCAAGCAATGATTAAAGAGTAATGCTCTTCATTATTCAGAGACAATATTAAAGACGTTCTTGAATTATAATTAGAATTCTTGAAATACAAATCATAGAGATGTAATTTTCTACACTTTTTCACTGAAATAATAGTTTAGTGGAAAGAGTCAGGTGAGAGATGTCTAAGTGGACAGCATGTTGCATTCTGCCTCAGAATTCAGCAAACACAGAACTCAAAATAAAACAATGCAGTTAGCATATTGTTTATTCCATAAATAAATGTAATGCTGAAAGGAGAAGTAAGTATAATGTTAGTCGAGAGATAAAGAAAAAATTTAGTGAACAATGCAGCACAAACATGCCCATCCTCCAGCAGAGGAAATAAAGAATGCTTCTACGTGCAATATTGACTTTGAGTGGTTTTACATTCACATTGGGACATATAATTAATTTTGTAAACTCTATTTGAGAAACACTCTTGCTTTATATTCCTGATTATTTCAGGGTCAAATACATGTCAGACTATACAGTACTTGGTCGCATAATCAAGACAACTAAAATGTTAAGCAGGCCAGGTTAAAGCACTGGAACTGATTTCTATCTCAACTGTCATTTGATTAGCTTAGAAAGTTCAACTTAATATGGAGTTATGTAAAAAGTAGTAAATAGATATTACACAATCCTTGTATTTCAGTAACAACATTGTTTCATACTCCCTGAAAAGCTTTTTCATTACATTTCTGAGTGGCATCTGACTGGTGGCCATATGTTAAGCCACTGTCAAGCCAGTCCTGTGCTTTAAGGTTCCTCTCATAAACATACCAAAGGAAACTTCCTGCATAGTAAAGTCATATATTTAGACAATTAACAAATACGCCACTACTACTTGTAGGTATCACTGAATTATGTAGTCTGTACATCAGTGAGTGTGGAGAAGTATGCAAGTAATAACAGTGTTATTTAATACAGTCCATCCAACCCTCTAATTTAATTGACTATTGGTACACCAGACAGTCATCCAGTCTTCATGGAGGACAGACTGTGACCACACCAACCACCTTGGAAGATGCTTCTTGTCCATCCTTTGCCGACTTTAGATTCTGTTTCTTTATACTCAGAATAGCCAAACTACTTCAACATATGGGCTGCCTCCTCTTCTCCTTTTCCTTAGTGTCCTTGTGCTACACACCATGTCCCACAGAGTAGGCAGGATTGATCCCTCTTTGGATTTTTCAAATGCTCTTCCTAGCAACTTAGTGTTTTGTGCACTTTAGTAAATTGCCCATTTCTCTAGGAAATTTATTCCAAATTGATTTCACATCTTGTGTCTGTTTGCTCCCTTGCTCAAAGCTGAATCACTGCACAAATAAACTCTCCCATTTGCTACTAGAAAATGCTATAGGCATTCTGATAACTTCTTAGATGACTTAGACACTGCGGTATAAAGTGCTTTGCTATCACCTAGGGTATCTTTGTAGACCTGTTCTTTCTTTCTTTAAAAAGAAGGAGACCTGAGCTTGCTTCTGTTTGCAGATCTAAGAACCAGAATGGACTTATTCCCTGGAAATTAAAAAACAATCCATCAAATCACCTTTACTCTGAATCGCAGTGCTTCCAACCTAAGCTTCATTTTCTCACTTGTAATGTGTTAAAATGCACATTAGAAAACTTAAACTTGTGTTTCTCTCTGTAATTGCAAGGAGCGTATTTAGTGATCCGAGAAACAATTTTCCTCTTTCCAGCACAACTGCATATGAATGAATAATCTGCTGGCCTACTACCATTTTTTCTCAGTTCTTAATGAACTCTGTTATTCTTATTTCTGAGAAATACATCAAAATGACAAATATGTTTCTAGTTATTCTGTTTCTAGTGTGTGCACTTTTCTTTTTTAACATATTAGCCCAAGAAAGGTCATCTTCTAAGGGAACAGTTTTTGCCCTAACCTGGCTCTGTAAATGGCAAAATCATGACAGTACAGTTAATTTTCCACTGTGACGAAATAAGTTACTTCAGGCAATAGAAAGTCCAGATAAAATGGAAACAAAAAGAAATGGCACACAGCTTATATTTCACCTTAGTCCACCTGGGCTTGTTATCTCTACAAAACCATGAACAGGCTTTTCAAATGTGTTCAAGTATGTCTCTGTTTTAGAAGCTTTTCCCTTAAACTAATGTGGACTTCTCTCCAGGCTATCGCATGTGACCTGTATAACTCACTTCCTTGCTACGGTTGGTCATGCACTTCATTGTTCCTCAACCCCATGATCACCCTTTTTCCCCACATATAATTTTTACAGCCTGGAAAAGTCCCAGACTATCTTTTTTTAGGATGCTGCCAGCCTGCAAGTACAGTCTGTGTCATCTTTCTGCCACAGGGACATGCCCCTGTAGAAGAAAAATGTTGTTCACCCGTATACAGAGCCTTCAATCTGCTGGGAGTGTCCTACGTGAGGATCAGTGGCTTCACCACAGCCTCCCTTCTTAAGGTAGCTGAATCCCTGCTCAACCCAGGAGCCTACTTCTAGCCTATATGCTTGTCCTGAAGACTCTCATGGAGTTTTGCTCTAAAGAGAGCAAACAAGCAAATGGTCTTCAGGTGGAGTGATCAGTGGAGAGGTCCTCAAATCTGTGGCTGTGTTCAGTCACACTGCTTTTACCACTGACTGTCCAGCCACCTGTACAGACTGATTGACTGGATTCTATTTCCAGGGTCACACAGAACTCTGTCATGGTTTTGTTTATAGATTATGCTTTGCATAGTCATGTTATATCATATGGTATATTGTGAATGGATTGTGTTATGGATCATACATTTAGCTTGTTATTGGCCTTCTTATTTAGACTAGAAAACATGATTGACATGACAATATAATAGCTAAGATCTTGTTTTCTGTGTATTGTAGCTTTCCATTTCTGAAGTCTCAGAAACAAAAAAATATGAGAGCTAAAATAGAATAACTCGAGTGGAAAAGTATAGCTGCTGCTTGCAAATGAAGTTTATTAAGAATTCTCATTACAAAAATGAGATCTAAATAGCTCTAGAATTAGTCATGGAAAGCAAAATAAATGTTATGTTGATCGTAGGAGTGCAATGTGCTTTGTTCCAGATGGTTAGGTCATATCCTCATTCTCTAGAAAAACAGACTTGCATTGTTTACTGTAAGAAACATTCTTAGGCCTGGTGAGGTTTTTCATACTCTAAAACTGCTTATGCATAAGAAGCCCACTTAAATGACATGAGCATTACTAAAAGTGCAAGGCAATGTAAGATCAATATGAATGAAGCCACTTCCTGAGTTTATAGGCTAATAGAATTTAATGGTGAACCATTAAGTTCCTTGACCATAATTTCATTAATATCAACAAGATCACTGAATTTTCTTGAATTAATCTCTCTGAAATCCTTTATATACTTTATATATTAAAAAATCTAGTTTGAATCTAAAAATAATCATTCATGAAAACATTCTTCTTTTCACCACGTTTTTTTCCAACACTTATGAATTTCTTAATGTTTTAGAAAAAAAAAAAATTGTCACTTGTTTCCGGTCTGAATTTCTCTTGTTTCAATTTGTGAATGTGAAAAGTTTATATAGCAGGTATAGTAGGCAGGAGAAGAAGTAGACAGTGATTTCCTCCCTCTATCTGTATGTATACAGGAAGTCATAAAATCAGCTGTTAACTTAGTATTTGAAAAATGAAATAATCATGACTAGTTTCCATCATTCTGTGATTTTCCTCTAAAACTCCAGTTTATAAACACATGTCTTTAGCTATGGCCACGAAACCTGAAAGTAATCAAAATCCAAGACACAATGTCGAAAATGGAAGTTCTGTAACTTCATTTCTCCAGTTTATGATTTTGTTTATGTGTTCAGGCACTAATCTCTCAGATTTTACTCTTGGAGTTTTTTTGTCTGTTGATGAGAAAAGTTGAAACTTCCCAGTCATTTTCAGAAACCTTTAAGTAACGTTATCAATCTTAGTCCTAAGTATATGTTCCTGCAACTGGTTACATTGATACATTTGCTCAGAAAGAAATTTATAAATAAGTTTATGTTGTTCAATAACAGTGGCCTGTTTTTATTATTTACCACCATAAATCTTATCATTTGTCAACTTGACTACAAAAAATTGCATAGTTTCTCCCAGATGGTTGCCAAAAAAATTATAATTAAGAATGAATCTTTCCTTAAGATGTAAACTTTCTTTCTTTCATGTTTATTTTTAGAGATATGCTCGCTTGTTTTTAATTAATTTACCATTTAATCTATCCCCTGTTAATTTTATATTATATTAATTTTAGGTACCAAGTAAAATTACAGTACTGCTGTGGCATTTTAATTTAAAACTAGTGCTTTTACCAGCCACTTTAAAAATCTAAAAGAATTCCCTTATTATGTTATTTTGACAAGATCTGATTCATATCAATTAAATTATTATCTTACTTTAGCTTTTTAATTAATTGAGCTTCATACCAATTGTTCCATCCTTCTGCCTATAACTGGCGCTATGAAGGCAGGATTATAATTACATGAGTCGCTATGTAGCCTTTTAAAATATTTGAAGAAATTTATCTTCCTTCAACTGCTCTGGAATTTCCTCAGTATTCCAAGATTTATTATGAATTAACATTAATTTCCAAAGATCTTCTCTTCCAGCTCTTCAAAACTCTTAGTTGTAAAAGTTTATTGTCTACCATTTGGTGATGGGGAAGCACAGCTACCCTAGGGAGTCAAACTTTTCAAGAGTTCTTGCATTTCAGAAATCCTGTGCATTAGTTATATATTTTTTCTGTTAGGGCTTTATTTTTAGAACTATTTCCATAATACTAGCAGTTAGCAAATGATTTCCTAATAAATTAGCCTGCCTTTTAATTTCCGATTTTCTCCTTAATTTAGAATTTCTACTTAATTTACTACAGATCTTAGCCATAAATCAGGGTGTTGGTGCATAATTTAGCTCTAATGTACCACATTGTTCACAGGGTCTTGACTGCTATAACGAGTGCCCCCGCTGAGTGAATGACAACAAGCTTACAAACCAAGGCTGAGAGTTCTGTGGGGTCTGCTTGTCACACTCCACTGAATGCCCCAGCAGTTTGCTGCAGCTCATCTTCCATTGCCTTCATTTCCTCACACAGCTGAAAAATAAGTTGAACCTCTAAGGCTGTTGTTGGTTGTCTTCGTACGTCTGTAGTAAAGATATTTCCAACAGAAGGAGTTCATATTGTCATTACCATTTTTTTTCTGTTCTCTCTTTAGTCCTTTTCTCAGGAGCGGGCATGCATGGCAAAGAAGATTCACAAACCAGGAGCCATGCATGCCTGACTAAATATTCCATGGTGTGGCTACATTGGCTGTACGTCAGGAAACACAGGTAAGCTGTACAAAGTGATCTACACCAATAGAAAAAAAAAAAGGTTGAATATCACTGGCAATTATGGTATTGGTCAAAAGATGCCCAGGGTTTACTTTTAAGAATGTGTAAAGTGAAATAAACCAGAAAACAAGAGTTTACTTGTAAACAGAAGAGAACCATAACAAATGTGTTCCATAAAGTTATAATGAGGAATAAAACAATGTGAAGAGAATGGACAGTACTCTTTTTTTGTTAGGATATAGCTGCTCAGATTTTAATTTTCATCATATACATCTCTTTTATGTACTTTTTCTAAACTGAATTCATGTTTTTCCTTTTTAACTTAGACAATGTGAAATGTTTCCAGCAAATGTATATTTTAAATTTTGTCATCACATGGAATGTTTCTTCCATTTCATGCAAAATGATGTGGATTTGCAAAATTAATTACCCTGAGTGTGGCCATGATAGAATAATTCTATAGCTTTAATAATCAGATTTTAAATTCCTCTGTACTATCAGTTAAATAAAGCTTTCATTTTCACAGAGGGTATTTTCAGAGCTATTTTAGATGTAAAATAAAATGATGGAAAATCCCAACTGATATACATGTCTTTCATTTTTCTTATTCCTGGTTATATATGTGCAGCTCCTGAAATTTCTATTGTGCATGGCATATGCTATTGCTGATTTCATTTTCAGCAGTAATATTTTATATTTTGGGATTGGTATATAGCATAGCACTCATCAGTCCAAAAAAGAGATTGTCTAACAAAGCTCCATCTGTAGCTATTATGGCTCAGATTATGCTTTCTCTGTGGCATGTCCAGTTGCTGCTGTATTTGATGATCTTTCAGGTTTACAGAGCACTTGATGCTGTCACTACAAGGTACATGTTCTCCCTCATGCATCACATCAAATAGGCAGGATGGGAATAAACAGTGATGCAGGACTCCTAGTGCTGCACTGCACTCTAAGCCATGGAGTGTCTCCTAGAGCAGCTGGTCCACGAGAATGTCTCGTACAGTGGAAAAGACTTGTAGGTAGATGCCCCACCCCTGGAGGTGTTCAAGGCCAGGCTGGATGAGGCTTTGAGCAACCTGGGCTAGTGGGAGGTGTCCCTGCCCATAGCAGGAGGGGTTGGACTAGATGATCTCTAAGGTCCCCTCCAACCCAAACCATTCTATGATTCTATGATACCTTAATGTTACCCTGGGCCCCTCCTCCCTATCACATTCCACAGTTGAAGACTTAGGTATAAACTTTCAATTTTGAGAACAAGCGTCTATAGAGAAAGTTTTTTCTTCTGGCTGCTTGGAACTATATTCAGTTTCCTTAGTTATCTTTTTATTCAGTGGATATGAAACATTTATGATTTTCTTGGGACAGAAAATGATTATGTGACTCATTTGGTACAGATATGAATAGTCTCTCAGGTATATTCAATGTCTGAATTGAATTTTCCTGGAGATACAATAGATATTAAGAAGACATTAATTTTTTATAACCACTGGGCAATAGAGAGAAAAAATGTGACAAGACCTGACATTAAACATTTTGTTTGTGGGTAATGAAAGATATTCCTGTGCAATACATTGGGAGGTGAGGAGTGCACCAAGACAGTAAAAATTGTACGTGAGGGTAGACTTTATTTTTCTCGTCCTATTTAAGATCACCACACAATATCCAATTAAAAAATCTTGCCTTGTTTTGAAAAGGATTATTTTTTTTCCCAGAACAGGGGAGATGTGGGCTTCTCCCTTAACTGCAGGCATCTGAGATGTAACACTAAGCTTAGAATGGGGGACTCCCAAGGAATATTAGATATCCTGTGCATTTGTGCATTGCCCCTGAAAAGGATGTAACAATTGTCACCCTCAGCCCAAAGGCAGAACACAGCTTCCCCTCCCTAGGGGGGATCTCTGGAGGATAGACCTGCCATGCATCAGTTGGACTGGTTGGGGTCACATTCTCTTTGATTGGAGGTAAATGAAAGACCTGGGGCCTGATCCAAACAAATCACACCCATCTTGATGGAAAGATTCTCCATGGGCTTTAGATCAAAGCTTTCATCTCCAGAATTATATGTAGGCTACATTCACCAGCAATAAATGCAATTTGAAAAATAAAGTAAATGTTTGTTTCCTTCAGGTGAAGACAACATTCTGGTAGTGTCTTGACCTTGACAGCACCACTGGTGCCAAATGGAGCTGTAGTGATATGTCACACTCCCCTTGGCTTGAATTAGACACGAGTGAAGCAAGTAAGATAAGTAAGATGTAATTAGTAGTATTGCCAGAAAAATCTGTTCTTGTGAAGCATTGACTGGTCTTTTCAGGTTTTTATCTTTCTCTTTCTTTGTTTTTCTTCCACCCCCACTCCCCCACCCCCCCATTGCAGGAAAGTAAGTAATCTCAATTAATTAATTAAAGTAAGTAATCACAATTTAATATATAGAAAGGAAAACCAGGAATTTTCCTTGGTCTATTCTATTTAGATGTGTAGAACTAAAGAAAAACCATTAAAACTGAAACAGCTGGAATCCTGTTATTTCTTTGAACTTGTGAGAGACTATTTCCTTTCAAGACTTTGAATTAAATATTGTAATTTCTCAAATTGTCAGAAGAGAAAGAGAACAGAATCTCATTCATTGTGAAGTTGTCAATATGCTTGTTTTCTCATTTTCATTTTTATTCTCATCATAGCAATTACATTCACAATATATAATATTCTCTTTTTTTGACATGTGCTGAGAGAACTATTTGACTGCCTAAAGGGTTTTCAGAAACCCTAAACACTTTTTTTTCCTGTGTGAGCTTTTATACTTTCATTACAGTCTCCCAGGTACAATTGTTTAACATAATGACAAACCTTTCTAAAGATTATTTTTCTAAATAAAATTTTTAAAGAAAGTAATACGCTGCTGTCACTCTGATTCTGCTTGTTTGTTTAATAATAATTGCACATTTTTTTGTATGACAATAGAATCTCTTTTGAAGAAAAATGAGCTCAAGTTTATTTTGGCAGGAAAATGGTGTAAGTAAATTTAATGATATACTTTACTGGTCAAGAAGCAATCTCTTAACAAGTAAGAAGTAATTATGATGTTTCAGTGCAGCCACAGTTAGTTTAGTCTGAGAGACAAGATTGACCCAATGAATGGATAATGAAGACAAGCAATAGACACAGAACCTTCTGATTCAACAGCATGCATAGCTGCAGTGGTAAAAGGTGATGTAACATAAGAGGAAGAAAGAATTGCCATCCAAGCACAAGGCCAAACTGTCCATTCAAGCTGCATCTAGCTGCCTGTGAGTTGGCCCTGTGTAACTCCCAGTGAAGGATTAGCAGAGAAATAATGGAGTGCAGTTTATAGGAAAGTGCACTATGTACACCTAAGGGGAGAAGGTGGAATATAAATAAGCATATTCCTTCTCCCCACCATCTGCTGTCAGCAAAAAAAGTTTTGGCAAAAGGGATGTTTACTGTGATTTAGCAGCATCAGGAAATAGGGATTGACCTGATTATAGCAGCACCTCTCAGACCTCAGCACTTTTGCTAATCATGTAAAAGCCTAAGGATGACTTGGGAACTAAAATTTAAGCTACGGGGCTTGAAAGGTCTGACTGGAGAGTGTCTTAGCTGCAGGACTAGGACTGAGCATGCAAGGTGAGGAGGGATAAGCACCAGACTTACTGTTCAGAGCAAAGGCAGAACAAACAGGACTGCGAAAATGAGCTGTGGTGAGGCAGGTGTGCAGTGCAGAGCTAAGATTCATGCCTGAGCATGGGGCAGCTGCAGGGAAGACTGCTGAGCAGCCTTCTTTCTGGGGCTGGAGTTGGGATGCCAACTGTTCCTGCCAACTGCCTGTCTGCCCAAGCCTCTTCTTCACTAAAGCTGTGGCACTGCTGTGCAAGCTCCAGTGCAGGTTTTCTGCTCAAATGAAGTAACATCTAATAACTGGGTATTCATTCTATCCATTTGACTTTCCTTTTTTTTTTTCCTTTCCTGTTGCATAGGCCAGAACTTGAATAATAATATATTTTTTTTAAGCTGATCACAGAATCACAGAATCACAGAGTCATTAAGGCTGGAGAAAGACTTCAAGGATCGTATTTGGGTATACACTGGTGTATCACTATATTTCCTCAAAGGCTCCTCAAACATTTAGGTAACTATTACATTCTTAGGTGGGTGTTACTAGGGGGTATAAATAGGAGAAAATGTGCTGAGAAAAAGATTGCTTAAACATAGCTCTGTCTGTACTGAAGCAGAACTGAGCTAATCACTGCTCAACACTATTTTGTACAGTGCATCTACAATGAAGCATCACCTTATCTTGGAGCTTAAGATGTGACTATGACATCAGTAATGTGCAATTACATTACTGTAATAGCATCATTTTTATAATAGCTTTTAGCCTATGATTTCATTTAAGAATTTCCAAGACACTTATTCCACACACAACCTCCACATTGAATTTTATGTACTGGGAACAAGGTATTTTCAGAGAGAGGTTCTTGGATTCACTTTCTCCCTGTTCAGACAGGGAGAGAAATTTGTTAACTACTTGAACATTTAATCATTTGTTATCATGGTATCAGATGCACTTGGAATATTTGTTACTGGCTTGAAAGAGAGCTAATTTATTTTTCTACGAAAAGGAATTTCCAGTTAATCACTTTTAATAATCTACACCACAATCTACCCAGACTTCTAGCTTTTTTAGTCCTTTTGACCTGAGCAGGATATTGTATAAGTAATTATTGTTCACATGATATGAATTGCCAATTTTAAGTATCTTAGAACTCTTACATAGAGATGACAGTAGCTCAGTACCGTGTGACTGCCACCATCCGCCTGAGCTAGGAAGTCTATTTCTGAACAAGACAACCGTGTCTGGGGAAGGGTATGTGATACTTATCTGACATCTGAAGGAAGAGATGTTTTTACAGGGAATACTCTGTAATGTTTAGGTTCATATCATCCTTTTCATTGATTAAATGGTGTTTTTCCATTTCAGTGTATTCTAATATGAAGGGATAATCTTTCATTTGTTATATGTAGGAGAAAACACAACTGAATTATCAAATTTATTCTTATATTATGAATGTATATAGAAAGTCTTGCAAAAATATCATCTGGAAAAATCATTTCTGTGTCTAATTAAAAAAAAAAGCATAATCACTGAATAGTATTCTTTTAGTCCATTTGTATCTACACATTGCAACTATGCATGTTTTGAAATGAAGGGAGAGACTGATTTTTCCATGAGTGAATACTCAGAGTTATGTGTAAATAACCTGGCAGCTTGCCATAGTTATGAAATGACTGCAGCCCTGACATTTTACGGTACCTGCTTTTAGCATTCTGCTTATAGAATACTATAAAACTGTAGAAAAGAAAGGGGAAGCTGACAGAATACCCTCAGTTACAGCTTTAAAGAAAAAAATTGCTTCAGGAAAGCCATTTTGGAAAATCATTTCAAAGGAACAGAGGAAGCACAAAAAATGATACTTTTCTGCTCCGTGCTTTACAATAAAACTGCCTACTATTTCATTCTCTCCAGTTCTGTTGGTTTGTTTGTGTATTTCTTAGACTGATCCTATTTTTTCGATATGAAACAGCAAACAAGGAAAAATGGCAAAAGAATAAATACAAATAAGTGAATACTTCACCTTTAAAAAGCTGCCTTCTTTATGGGAATTTAGTAGTAGTCTTTAATGGAGAAGAGAGCTAAAAGGCACAGCTCCATACTGCAGCTGAAATAGGAGTGAAAGTGTACCATTACCGCTGAAAATTAGCTTCCAGTAAGATATCTCTCCACAGCATTCAAGTCAGGTACAATGTTCTCCCTTCTAATGACGAACTTTATCAGAAGATATGTTTATTGTTTCATTTTTATTTTCCTAATGGCAGTTGCATTGTTCTTCTCTCTCTCTCTTTTCTCTCTCCCTGTATATGCATACACACACACTCACACAGAGAATCCTCTGAAAGAATGCTAGAGAACTTAACTAATGCCTACATGATTTTAATGTTTATTACTTCTGCAATAATAGCATACAACAGGTCTACCCAAATACCTGAACATACAGTGCCATATGCTGTAGGATCAGAATAAAATGCCTTTCTGTACCTCCAAGATCTTACAATGTAAGTAAATAACTTGTGAGTCAAACGTACTATTTTTTGTTGAAAAGAGCTGAGTGTGATAGGACATTTTGGACACTGCTTTTGTGGCTAAGATTTATATTTAAAGTAGGTTTTCAGACAAAAGTTTCCAATCATACAGATTATAGGATTAAATTGGAAGGAAACAATCATCTATGACCAGTTTAAAAGGAATAGTTGGAAAACTAGAACAGGAATTAAATATCAAGTCAATACCAAGACGTCTTCCATATATTTGTAAGGAAGAGGTGGCTATTGACAGATGTTGAAACTGTAGACAGGTAGTCTGCATTTGATTGAGAATTTAAATGTATTTAATGCAGGCCAGGGAGAGATGAATATCATGCACAGCACTCATATGTGCTAATGAAGTATTAAGGACTACATAGTCTCCCCTGCAAACCAGTTCTTGCCTACAATAAGATTAAAACCAGCTGTTATTTAGGAAGTTATTTTTAATTTTAGTAGTAGTTCGTGAAAACATAGGATCTTGCATGCATTATGGAGAGCATTCAGAAGTTTCATGTTAAGATGAAAAAGGAAGTACCAGAGGGTGGAACATTTCTAGTTTATAATAATTTAGCTTCTGATTAGATTAGATAAGATTAGAAGAGGTGTAGTCAGAAAAAGAAAGAATTATTCGTTGACTGCACTTTTTAGAAGAATGTGCTTTTTTTCCCTAATATGCTCATACACAACATAACTTGCTCTTAAGACACAAACGAAGCAAATGTAAAAATTATTGTGCAAAAGAGCATGTGTTTTATGTGACTTTTACTAAAAGACACCAAATGTATTTGCCTTATGCCATAACCCACACTGCTGTTACGATTATGCTTTTCTAGAAGATCGTAGGTACTGAATGAAACACTGCTTTTCTGTGGTTGTCTGTTTAGAAATTTACACTGTTGGACACTGCCTAAGATTTTTTGTTTTAACAACACATTATTTTTCTCCCTCTGATCTGGAGACATCATATAAGATCAAAAGAGAATATGAACTACTTGATGACAGCATGTGCCCCTGGATGTTTGACTCGACTCCTGGTCTCCCTGGCAGTGTCCAGAGCTCAAGGACTGTAGGAGTGAGTGATGGAGAAAAAGGTGCAACTGATCCAGGAGCTGGGGAAGATGCTCATCATGTCACCAGCGTGTTAGAAGAGACAGTGGCAGATTTGGCTCTGGTTAAAGTGCTTGGAGATTTCCAGATAACTCAGCCTGAGCCACACCTTAAGGGAGAGACTGCAAAACTGCATTTCTCTTATAACATCACTTTAGTCTCTACTCTAGATTAAGTAAAAGAGGCATCAAGTATTAGTCAATAATCTTTAAATAATCACTGTATAATATATCCTTGTTTTGAGAGGTTTTTATTTAATTAGTTTAAGCCCTTTTGGTGTGTTTAATTAAACTTTTTTTTACCTTTTAGTTAAACAATATTCAGAAAGAGACATGCTTAAAAGCAAAGAGCAGAATAATTAGGAAATAAGTTTCATCTTGAATACTGAATATTTCACACTGATTTTTGAAATGGCAAACACTTCATATTGTGCTTCAGCAGTACACAAAAACGTCCCTGTTGCATTCAAGAGCATACATAATAATCCAAAGCTAAACATTAATACAATTCGTAGCAAGGTTGAAGCTATAATTGAAGCATGTTTTATTTCTAAATACCTCTAAAATATCAAAATATTTAACATAAATAGTTAGGTTGTATAATTGGTGGTTTATATTCCAAAAAATATTTTCTATGGAATCAAAATAAGAGCAGAATCCACTAAACATTTGGTTTTGTTCAGTCATAGCCAGAAAACTTTTCCACATGTGGTGTTATCAGTCTTCAAATCCTATTTCTATCCCTGCAAAGGAAAAAAAATGCTTTCTTTGTTTGCATTCTACCAATGAATTGTATTTAAAAGAATTAAAAACATAAAGCATACCTTGTTTTTCAAATCTATTCCTTTATTGTCTATATTCTAGATGTTCATTAAAATGAATTGATTAGTGTAAGCAGTCCGCCTCCACTTGTTGAATTTTTTGCACATACCTGTTGAATACAAATGTCATATGAATACATTTTCTTGTGATGGAGGTAACCCTGATAGTAGTTAAATCTTCTCTCATTCTATACAATAACCCCATAATTTGAGTTATCAGACTTTTGAGATGAACAAAATGTATACTCTGGAGTCCATTGACTTCAAATAGAACCTTGCAAATTGAGCTTGAGACATAATGATGTATTCAGAAAGAATATAAATAGTAGGTTAGTCACTCCTCAGTGAATACTGTGAATAATTTAGCTTGTGCCTTTACTATTCACTACAGTCAGTTTGACCCATATATTATCTCTCAAGTACCAATCAGAAAGAAAAATGTTGCTTTCATTAAATTTCATTATAGGCACTGTCATTCTATTTCTTACTCCACTTTACGGGAGTAATCCAAAGGAGACTAAGAGATTGTAAAATCTGTCACTGATTTGTCAACATTACATTTTAACTTTTCTATCAGCTGCAAACAGAATTGTCAGGAAAAACAGGGCATGCTGGAAAAAATATTCCGAGTGACATCCTGAACACACTCATAATTATAGTGTTTTTTCCATCTTAAAAATATGTCAATCTTTATAACCTTTTAGGAATATGCCACCTACTTCACATTTGCTTTTTCTTTAGGAATGTTTCTTTTGGTTTTAATGAGATCTCTACTGAAAACTCAGTTCTAATTTTTGGTTTACCACTACACTTTTAATTCTGGACATTGTATATATGTACCCATAAGATTTTACTTGACTGGAAATGAATGTAACATTCTGGAATGCAGAGCTGTTAACAGGGAAAGGGAACAATTAATAATTTTATATATTGATATTACAGCTTTAGAAACAGTGTTGGAAAGGGCATCTTGAATAGATTTGAATACAAAGGTATATTTGTAGTGGAAATTAGTATGGTGTATTAACTATTATCCAGAACATTCATGTTAAGAAATGTATACTGGTGGGAAAACTAGGAAGATACTATTGCTTATTTTGAAGATTCAAAACCTTATTCTGTACTGTTATTGTGAATTAATACTAATAATATTGCAGTGAAGTCAATATATATGAGAGGATTTGCCCAGATTTAAGTAATAATAATGATAGTAATATCAACAACAATACTAAAGTGATCTTAGATGATTCCATAAACCAAAGTAATTCTAGGAAATCTTTCCAAGTATATTTTAACAGTACCTTCCCCTGTATATTTCATTATTTATATGTTGGGTTCCTGTTTACAAAGTATTTTTTTCTTTTCATGAATGAGGTCACAGTATCTTGTTTGCTCTTACTCAGAACAATAGTATAATAATATTTTGCAGAGCTAGAGCTTCTAAATCACTGTGGAAAAATAATCACCCAGCAAGTCCTAAAAGGAATTTTTTGGAAGGGTCAGGACTTAAAAAAAACATTGAAGCTACTCATTATGTTTTGGTTTTTGTCAGGATACTTTCCCTTGCTCTTTTGTTCTCTTTGCAGGTTCCATTTCTGAGACTTGGCTTTTATGGTGAGAAAGGGTGGTCAACACTAAGAAAATATCATAGTTCATTAAATGACTAATGACATTCAAATGTTTTTAAAGCTGCTAACTTTGGTCATGACAAAGTTTTTTTTTTGTTTTTATCCACAGAAGGTGAAGATAGTTCAGAAGCATTTTAGTAAACTGGACACAGAAGGCCGTGGCCCCAGCTTCTTCTTGGATGTACATTGATAAGATTAAACACAACAGACACAAGTTGAAACTCAGAAATTCTGTTGAGGTGGAAAGAAATATCTTTCACTGTGAGTGTGGCCAAATACTGGAACAGATTGTCCAAAGATACTGTGAAATCTGCAACCTCATCCCTGGATGTACTAAAAACTTCACTGAAGTTTGAGCAGGGAACTGGACAAGTGGACCTCCAGAGATCATAACCTAGCCTATGTTTCTAAGAATCTATGATTAACATCTTAGTTAACTGACTGCTTAGATTTGTACATGTCGCAGATAAGTAGATAATAGTTTGGCATATACCAGAATTAAGAGACTACATGAGAGCTGGAATAATCCTGATGACATTATGAAAGTTACATTGCTCAAGCACAGGTTATACTACTGCAATCAATCACATATTTGCTGTCACAATGATATGCTTGTTGTCAAGCAAACATATTGTTGTAAACTGGTATCTTAATTTCAGCAAATTACATTTTTCTAACATAGTTAGCTCTAAATAGGTCTTTTATTTTATAATTTCTGACTATAAACTTTTCATATTTGACAATACTAGATTTTTGTGGTTGTTTCTTTTGGTTACTTAGGACTTTTGAGGAACAAACCTACCTATCCTTCTTATAAAAAACAGCTCAGAACCTGAAGCAGAAGCCTAGAATACTGTGTAAAACTTCCTGAGGTAGATTCAGTAAAGGATAAGAAAGATGAAGAGTAGCCTATTACAACTTTTCTCCTACTGATAATAAAAATGTTTAGCAAAAGAGCAGGAAACATAGAACCCCTTAGAAATAAGGAGTAAGGCAGACATATTCATGTACACATCTTCAGTGAACAGGGAGCTACCTGTACCTCTCCCAGTGCAGAGAAGGGAGTGATGAGGGCTGCAAGAGTATCTTTACCATAGATTAACAGCAGGGGCTGAATCAACAACATGTGATCATGTACATTGAAAGGTGAATTTTCATTACACTGACTTTCATCCTCTCTGTAGAACAGGTATAAGGAAAGCTATGCAGTAGAAAGAAAGGTCTTTCTCTTCTAATTCCTGAGATGGCAATACTGTGAGAGAAATCTTCTCCCAAAGAGGAAGGTGAAGGCACTGACAGAGGAGTCTAGTGGGATGCTTACAACAGACTACCTTCCCCAGGGCCAGCTGACTTGTTGCCTGTTTATAGACTTTTCATTTGCTGTTTTCTCCTGTTACCCTGCAATTACCCCATGAGTGTTAGTTTGGAGGCCATTGTGGCCACTGTGTTATTTTGCTGCTTGCTTTCACCAGCATCACCCTATTAGCCAAGATCAATATATTAATATAGAAAAGATCCAACAATCCAATGCAGGAATAGGTTACTGTCTCACTGACCATCTCACTCATAGCGTGCAAAAAAAATTACACATTTGCATCCCTAGATAATTGTGTAACGTTTCCCC
Organism: Syrrhaptes paradoxus; assembly: GCA_013400615.1. Classification (NCBI taxonomy): domain Eukaryota; kingdom Metazoa; phylum Chordata; class Aves; order Pterocliformes; family Pteroclidae; genus Syrrhaptes; species Syrrhaptes paradoxus. The sequence goes on along the minus strand of VZTO01009667.1, from coordinate 14,261 downwards.
CTTATCTCCTGTAATGTGCAAGACATGTCTTCCTTACAAAGTCCAACATCAGGCAGCCATCCTTACTAATAGCAAAGAATGTTTCAGTAACACTTCTCACTTCTGAAGCATTACATCTTGAATCCTAGTGGAAAAACAGAGGACAGATAAACTTGGTTAACACCCTCTGTGCTGTTAGTCATCAACGCACTTGGAGCTCAAGGACTATGATCCACAAATCGTTACTGTGATACACAATGATAAAAGATAAACATAAAAGCTGTTTTTGAGCTTATAAGGATAAGCACTCAAGAATTAAATAACATCAAGATTAAAAGTGCCTGCACCTAATTTGCATCCAAACTCTTCTCTGTGCAAATGCATTATCATACTGTCTTTAATTACATGGTGCTATGCTGCTTCCTCTGTGAGACTTTCATTATGTGGAAATCTGATAAGCTGAGGAATCTTGCTCGTTTAGCAAACTTTAAGCAGAAAATCTCCACAAACACAAGCAAACAAATTATAAAAGTTTTCTGTCATAAGACTAGTTTACTTCTACAGAGGTTCTAAGTCCATGAAGGTTTCAAGTGAAAAAAAGAAAAAAAGAAACAATTAAAAGCCAATATAATTACAGTTATCTTCATATCAGTCTAGAAGGAGTGGTTTCAGTCTGTTTCAGTATGAAAATTTATTTACAGGTGAGCCTGGCAAACCTGGTCTGTAGTTGCTGAAAAACTTATTTTTCTTGCATACTTCTTCATAATTTTTCCAGTACTTAAATATGCAAAAAATATTTTAATGCAGATTTGCTCTTCTGGTACTCTTGAAGAGAATTTCCATTTAGTACTTAAAGGGCTACTATTTGCACTGAAAACCTAAAAACCCAAATCAGGAGTCTCCCACTCACTTCTGAAAGTTTTTAAAGAGCTACATGCCAAGTTTATACCGTATTTATTAAGCACTATTTTCTCCCACACTGCAAACAGGCTAAGTTTTGTCAACATTATTAAAGGCTGTGGTAGGAAACATAATCAGATTTTTTTAGTCTTCTGCTGTATGTTCTTAATGAGGTATGTCAGTTTGAGCAAGAAATTGTCTAGTTGTTCTATATGTATTTTGCCGTTATTTTGTAATCCGTTTACAGTTTTCTGAAATAAATCTTTAACTGCTTTCCTTCAGAATCTGCTACAGTGAGTTAATAGAAGAAAAAATATTCAGTTACATGGTTACACAAGATCCAGATATGTGTCTTATACATAACTGCACGTGTATATGTACACAAACATACCTAGACACCTCTACTGCAAACTTGAGAACATGCACATATGTAGACATGAACCATGTGCACTGAGGCCATCTTCCTTAGGAGTTAAAGTGAGTCTTGGGAAAATCTCTCTTTTTTTTTTTTTTTTTTCCATGGAGATACTCTGGCAGCTGGAACAATTAGTGTTATACTTTTATAAGAAAATTACCATCTTCGAGAGTAAGTTCTGAAACTCCATGAGGTTTTAAATGTCTTAACAATAAGTTTCAAAATGCCATAACACATTCTGGTCTTGTAAATGTTTATTTTGTTTTAAAAATTGTGCAGATATTCCTTTGGTCCCTCCAAAAGGACCAAAACTAGAGCTAAACTCTCCTTAGGAGGTACAAGGGCAAGAAATAAGCCGGTGGAGTCTGATGCTGAAAAGTTCAGGTCTAATTCCAGCTGAATTAACTGACAGTATTCAGTTCAAGAAAGCCCAATTTTGTCAGAATTATTTGTATATTTCTGTGGGGAAACAGAATAGCTTTTTGTTATTTAACCAACAGGGTGAATCAATATTGCATTTAAAATGACAGTTCAAAATGAAAGTTCCATTTTGACATCTAAAAAAAATTGTTTAAACTGAAATATCAAAATTTTACAGATTTTTTTTTTGTGCCATAAATTTATTTTTTTTACTGTCTAAAAGTATTTTTATAAAAGTATTCTACATTTGTTCCAATTCAGGCTGTTTTTTGAGACAGGAAAATTTGACACAATAAGAAAATAGTATCTTATTTGTAACATGGATACAAGACTTTTCTTAACCACTTCTCTCTAAGTAAGTACCATGTTTATTTTTTCAGACATCTCCAAAAATAAGACAAATTTTAAGCCAGATTAGTATGTCAGTGAATACATACAAAGACAATTCTTACTTGCTTTTGTGGTTTCTCATCTTCAACTGATGTGACACCAGTACTGAGCTCTCAACATCAGATACTGTATCAACACTTCTGGCACCAGAAAACCTGACAATTATTCTGACAGTTTCCACATGATTGTTATTCAGGCCACCTCATTGATCAAGGAAATTTTTCCCCCTTGCCGAATAAGTGTTGGAGAAAAAGAAAGCTTTAAATGTTTGACAACATTTCTTTTTTGTTTCATAGACTGTTTCCAGAAAACAGTTACTTCTCATACGTCATTCTTGTATTTTAGTGCTACCGCTATACGGGATTCTTCCAGCAGGGAACAAGCTGGTAGCACTACAAAAAAAGAAACTTCTCTGTGGGTTATTGGTGACACCAAGGCAAGAGATCACTCAGTTACTCACACTTAAGGAAAACAAAGCAAAACAGTGCAGTTTAGTGAAATAATGTGCTGGAAATTCAGGACAAGCAGAAGCTGTGATTTCTGGATGCCTTGTCTGTTATTCTTTGTGCAAGTCTGCCAGCAAGCAGTAATTGGAAAGAAAGTGAATTGGAAAAACTTCAGACATTTTGATTCCACACAGCTGTTCTTTATGTCATGTTTTTAGATTCGACTGAGAAAAGGGATGTGCTTCATTGTTTCCACTAATTTTGTATTGTAAGGCCAGTGGTGCTCAGCCAAGGTTGTTAAATTCACCTTGCAAACCCTCTGAAGACGTTATAGGTGCGTAACCAACTCTAAGGACAATTAGCAACCGCAAGTGCAATTGTCCATGGAATCTTCATCTGGCAGCCTCCCGAGAACTGGTGGTGCTGTGCCAGCTCTGCTGGAGTGGCTTAGGCTACAAATCTCAGGTTGACTATGGTACATGGGGGAAAAAAGAAAGGAAAAGGGGATTTTTTTGCTTTCTTGGTTCTTGTATGTGTGGTTTTGGTTTTTGTTTAAAACTAACTTTGGTAAACTAACTCTGCATGTCAAAAGGCAGTAATATTACTTGATCATAGCTTAAAGCTTAAGAAGTCTGTTGCAGATTTGAGAACAGGACCCTAGTTCTTAGGTATGAAGCTGAAATGTTTTCCTGTTTTTCAGGCATAAAACTGTCAAACCTCATTAAATAACTACAGCAAAAAGGATGGAATTGCACTGAAAAGATTCGAGAAAGACCAAAATGCAGAGCTGGACTGTGCAGGTGCATGGATGGATCTGCATCTTCTGTTTCAGAGGTGTGTAGTCTCTGGGAAGTTTCTTCCTCCCTTATCACCAAGTGTAGGAAGGAATCCTGAATGATCCACAAATGAAATGGAAATGATGGTGTGCTGGAGAGTCTGGGAAAACCTTTGATAGAAGTTTATTTACAGCATGTGGAGATAGGATAGTACTTGTTTGCTTGCTTGTTTGTTTATTTTTGGTCAGTCTCTAACATAATGGACATTTCCACTCATTTTGCTGTTTCTTCTTCCCCAACCTCACTGATACTTTTTTGTTTATTCTTTCAGAAGAGTCCAATACATTTCTTTTTTTTATCCTCCTCTTTTTCTGTCTCCTGGATAAAACACTAGTAAATCCCTTCAGCTTTATGCAGACTGTTTTGTTTGACATCTGGAGAAGTCGTTGTGTATCTCTGTCTTGATAGAAATAATTGCAATGTTTGTTAAGTCTGCAGAGTTAAGCCCTTGAAAGTTAGAACACTATAAATTTATGCTTGACTCTTGAAATGGCAATTTGCTGTCTTGTGCATACGTTACAAAAAAAGACTTACACTGATGCTGTTTTTTTAATAAGACTGAATCAATTAACAAGTCAAATCAATATTTTTCTTTATGTAGCAGAAAGCTAGTCATGTTCATAAAAATCCATTCAATACAGAATTACTAATTTGTCCCTGAATGAATTAATTGTGCTTTCATCAGAGTATAGGATACCTCAATTTTTTTAGACATTAAAGAATGCATTTTCACGACAGCACAATAAGATCAATTGATATTGATTCTGCGCAGGGGCTTAGGTAGAAGTGGTACAGTACAAGGTACCCACTTATTGTGAATGCACTTCTTGAAACATCCAAGCCATGACTTTACAGAACACTTAGCATTTGCATCTTGCTGGGTAAATGTTGTGACCGTTGTCTCTGGTGACTAGCAGAATATGTGAAGGATGCTTCTACTAAGCAAGCACAATGTGAAATATTTTGAAAGGCATAATATAGATCACAGTGTCTGAGTTTGGGGGGAATTTCTTCACAGTAGTAGCTAAAGGCTCTGAAGAAAAAAAGTTATTTCGTTATAAAAGTAAAGGTTATCTTGCTTTACTTTTTAAATGGTCAAGCCATTTAAACTATAAATCAAAATCATAACTGACTAGGATCCTTCAGTAACAACATCACAACACTGGGTTGTCCAAAAAGTGACATAAAAACAATAGCAATGCAAAAACAATATTCAGAGATATGTGACTTGGAAAATTGTGTCTAATCAATTGAAGTTTGGCAAAGTTATGAGTGACTAAAATCAGGATGTTATGTATATGAACACTGCTTTGACTTTGTTATTGCTTAGCATGAAAATAGTAACTAAAAGAAAACATTTTACTTTGTGCTGCCATACAAAAGAATTTTACAGATTCCAAATCAGCTGCAGTAAAGAGCTGATCTTTCTGTACTATGTGCAGTTTGAGGAAGGGATAAAGAATTTTAAATTCCTTCTAAGGACTAATTACAGCTCCCAGCCTGGAAAATCAGTGTTGTGTGGTGTTCACGCTTGGTGTACTCTATACCTGTGAAGAGGCACCACAGACAATACATAAATATTGTCATTACAACTTAAATCTCACTGTGCACCTACTTAATGTCTGTAAAAAATTTTTTGCTATGCTTCTGATAATTGTGCTTTTTCAGAGGGTGAATTCATTGTTTTCGCTTGGGGGGACAACAGATATGACAAATATCAGAGATATTTTTAATTTGTAAGTGGTTTAAATTCCCTTTGTGGTGTTCCCTCACATTCCAGCTGACTTGCTAGAGCTCAGTGAGTCAACCATTGTTTTTAGATTCATTCATTACTGACATTTGAATAGTTAAAAACTAGTAAGTCTGTTAATTTACAGAGCTTGGCCCATCAATTCAGATCTCACATGAACATCTTGCTCTGACTCTAGTTTCAGTGTAATTCTTCCATCTCTATTTTTTTTTAAATTTATTTCTACAGCTGAAGGATTTTGTAAAAGGTTTTCTACAGGCTTACTTCTTGAGGAATGATGGCTTCTACATGCAGTGTCAATGAATTAAATTTAATGAAGACTCTAGCAGCAATGACCCAATTTCAAGGCTTAATATAGACACTATGACTACGGTATGTTAGCTGTTTTTCATTCTCTTTTAGTTTATACGTAAGAGCTTTGGAAAACTGTGGACAAGATCCTTCAGAGTAAGGAACACTGTTGTTGAACCAAGGCTAATACAAAGTAACCTGAAAGTTTTATAGTGTAAAGGAATGGAGAAATACAGAAATAATTTCTTCAGCAAGGGGTCCCGTTTTTATTTTTAAGGATTTTTTTTCCTCCCTTTGGGGTTTGGATGGAGAACAATCCACCTGGGCTTTTTTTTCTTTTAATTCTCATCACATTTTATAAGCTCAGGAAAAAGAAGTAAATATCCAACTGGTGGGGAAAGGAGAGAAGACATGGTAAAGATATGGTATAGTGCTTGCTATATAGATATTACAGGCAGGTGAGGTAATTCCAGTGGTACACTTTAATGTTCAAATTCAGAATGACTCTGAATGTGTTGTCTTTTTTGCTGAACATGCTCATTCTGTGGAAAGTGAAGAAAACAGTTGGTATGGAAGTAAACTTACTGACAATCCCACAAAATGTGAAATACAAATATATTACTTTTAATGGTCATTTCTCTGTCACACCTGATTCCTTACCTTGTTGTCTTTGGTTCAGGTGTTTTAGGGTGTTCATGTCATATTCAGAAACAAATTTCTTCTTTTAGTTTTCAATTAATTTAATCTAGTTTCTTCCTTCAGTTTTTAATTAATTTAATCCTTAAAGTAGGCTTATTTCTGTGCATCCCTAAATAATGCAGAGTGTAGACAAAAACATGCATGTTCAGGGATGACTACTGATCTCTCAATAAGTCCGCATGTGTGTGTCTGTGCATCTGTGTCGGCCAAAACAATAGCTGCTACTTCCCTAGCAGGGAAAGAGCAGTACATCTAAACAAAGGTTTGATGGTTGAACCCATGGAGAAAAGCTAACATGGAGGAGAAAACACTGTTATCATTGGAAAGAGGTGAGGAATGCTAGGAAGTCATTTGAGATATGACTTGTTGAGTTTAAACAAAAGATAGAAACAACAAAACCTTGACTTTGCAATGAAGCTTTAGATCCATTTTTGCCAAGGTCCAAATATAAGGAAAACAGAACAGGTCAGGGAGTCACAGAGTAACAAACCCTTTGGCATGCATATGCCTCTGTGTAGCAACTTGTTTTGGAGCTCATTCTGAGAGACAGATTTTAATCTTTCTCTCACCCCTTCAAGAGGCAAACCTGATGTTTGACATAAGCTGTGTCTGTAATAGCGAAAAAAAAAACAAACCCAAAACAACCAAACAGTGCCAGGGAATGTTCTTGACCACTGAAAATGATCTTTAATATAATTATATTGTTAGGGTGATCTATGGCACATTTTTTACTTCAGCAGCTAGCACTGTCGCAATCCTTTCCTGGACAACATTAGGGAATCGGTGCAGCCGAGAGACCAGTATCGATAAGTAGTCTGTGTGTGGCCAGTTTCTGTTGCAGGATTAGAAAGCTTGATATTATGAATGTGGATTATTCTGTGCCAGCTTGCTTCTGTGCCAGAGAACAGCCCAGGCATATTTACAAATTTAACAGAATTAATAAACACATTTGTTGAGATACTGTTCAGATTCTCAAGACAAAGGGTGACTTTCACTCTTCTGTAACTTTGTGAAGGTCCAAGAAACTGCCTTTATTGTTCACCTTGTAACCTGACTTTCTCTGAAATTATGTCTATGAATGTAAATGCAAGGAAAAATCACGAGGAAGATGTCCTTCCCTATCTATTCTCATGTCAGGGTTTCAGCATGTAAGTATTATCTTCTTCTAAGCAGAAGATTTTGTCAGTGTTAGAAGTTGCAAGATTTACTTTGTGGAGAACTTCTGGCAGACACCAATCACAGTACAAAACTGTATTGTAGCTGTGGAGGACTATTCATGCAGTTTTGCAGAGACTGCAAATTGACTGTCTCCAATGACTCGTGGTGTCTCAAGACATTACAGTTGTAGATAAGAAGATGGCCAGGAATGCCCCAGAGGCCTTACTAACCATGGACTCAGTCTCGCTCTTAGCAAACTTTTGTTGATTAAGGCCCTGCTTCTGCCTATAAAAGATGAACCAGCAAAACAGGGAACTTGGGGCTCATCACCTGGAGACTCCCGAGATGCTGACCGACTGAACAAGCAACGACCCCCCCCCTCGACGTTCATCCAGGGATCCAAGGAGTGGTGATAACTTTTATTTCTCTTCCTCTTCTTACCTCTCTCCTCTTTTTCTCCCCTCCTTTACCTTTTCTCCCCTCTTTTCCCTTGCCTCTTTTCTTTTCCCCTCCTCTCCTCTTTTCCCGCATCCCTCTTCGTCTCTCTCTCTCCTGTCTCCGTTTTCTCTCTGGCATGTATGGTAATCATGCTACTCTTATTCCATTGCTATAAGGTTTAGTGTTGTTAGTGGATGTTAGAATATTAATGAATTGTCTTAACCAAGTAATTTGTTTCCTTTTATAATTCTGTCATATTTCGCATTTTATACCCTGCATTTCCCTTTTTCCCCCTAAACAATTATATGCATTAAAATTATAAGCCAATATGCAATTCTTTGGTGTCGTTTCACCTTAATTTGCCCCAAGGGAATGTATATATAGAACCTCTGCGAACCCCACTCGTCCCACCCAGGGTGGTTCTATGAGCTGGGTCGCGTCAGTAGCTCATTAATGAGTGTTTTTTTTTATTGTATCTACTTAAAGCTATCAAAAAGCTAGTATTGACTCTGCTATGGTGCCCAGCCACATTCTTAATATGGAATCTACCTTCTGTACTTGAACTTCAAAGAAAGTTCTAATCTAGTTTTTTAATATTTACTTTAATGTGAAAGTAATATGTGTTTAACAAGCCAACAGACAAGTTTTATCAATCCTGTCTAATCATAAATGAGAATATCCATTCTTATTAATGTAACGAATATTACAGAAAGTCTTTCCTATTGCAAGTAAATGTTTCTCCATATAAAAAGCTCTACAGGCTTTGAGATAGGAACAGTGCCAATTAGTTTCCAGGGCTATCCTACTCCTGAGGCATCCTGCACTTCATCTTGTTAAGAGCATTCCTGGACATGTACACACAGAAGCTCATAGACAGAGAAGTCCAGAAAAGATAACTCTATCCTATTCTGAATAATGAATGAGCAGATTTTGTGTGTTTTGTTTGTTTGGCTTTTTAATATAACTTTCTCTTTACGGGACAGGCTGTTAATTTCCATGGTCTTTGCAAAAGATATATAATCTAAAAATCTTCTGAGGTATCAGAGACCAGTCAACACCTCTTGCACTCACAGGTAATCAGGATCACATTTGACTATATGAAAAACAGCTAAAATACAAAAAATAAGAACTTCAGTAAACTGCTTCACTTATGCTTTGCAGAGGGATCTGGACAGTCTGGACCAATGGGCTGAGGACAGTTGTTTGAGGTTCAATAAAGCCAAGTGCCGGGTCCTGCACTTTGGTCACAACAACCCCCTGTAATGCTACAGGCTCAGGGGACAGTGGCTGGAAAGCTGCCCAGCAGAGAGGGACCTGGGGGTGCTGGTCGACAGCCGGCTGAACAGGAGCCAGCAGTGNAGGTTGTAGTGAGGTGGGTGCTGGCCTCTTCTCTAAAGTAACAAGGGATAGGATAAGAGGAAATGATCTCAAGTTGCACCAGGGGAGGTTTAGGCTAGATATTAGAAAAAATTTCTTCACTGAAAAAATGATCAGGCATTGGAACAGGCTGCCCAGGGAAGCGGTGGAGTCACCACCCCTGGAGGTGTTCAAGAAACGTGTAGATGTGGTGCTTGGGGACATGGTTTAGTGAGTTAGGTGGTGTGGGGTTGATGGTTGGACTTGATAATCCTTGAGGTTTTTTCCAACATTAATGATTCTATGATTCTATGACTCTTAAATTGCCAGGCTTTTACTGCATCTTAATGAAAAGTTTGGAAATTTTAACTAGAGATGTATCATAGAAAAGATCGTAATGAGCAGCAGTAGAGACTGGGAGACAACCACCTGTTTAGCTAGTGTACCTTACTCACCATCATAGTTTTGGAGCATAGCTACAGACACTAATATAGCTCCCTTTTCTGTTAAAATTAATTAATTTTTACTTTTTAGAATTATGAAGAATGTGTAGTTTTCACAGAAACCTGAGACAAACTGATGATCAAGATGCAGATCAGCAAAACGCTGTTTAGTGCATGAAAATTCCTGGGTGTTGCTGCAGTAAGTTGAAGAGACTAAAGAACGATCTCAATGACTTTGTAATAGTTGATTAATTTTCATCCCAAATGAGACATAGGAAAGATGTGACATAGACTCCTTTATCAGTCAGCTGATTCAGATTTCATGTCTAAAAATTAAACCTGGTCTCATTAAAGCGCAGTTCAGGTTGGAAAAGTGAGTAAAAAGAACACCGTGGGGATCCATGTCCACAGTTTCTCAGTTATTTCACAGGAGATCTGTTCCCTTTTTCCTAATTGCTAGTTCTACTGAACATCCCACTGAGATCTGAAATTCAAGATTTCTATCCACCACCACCAGAATTACAGAGACAGTGCCCCCATAAAGTACTTAAACTAGCATGCATGAGAGAGAAGCCTGTATATTTTACCAGTGTGGATTCTTAGTAACAAAAATGGGAGCTGTGCAGGCTTATTTAGCAATAAAGAAATGCAGTCCTAATTTTAGGTATTTATTGTTACTATTATTATTGTTATACAATAAAGCTCTGGAAAAGATCATATCAGCTACAGGTAGACATCTTACTTGTCAAGTGTCTGAAATGAGCTGTCTTTTTTACTGTCCTAACTTCTTGCTATTTCCTGGGTTCACCAAAAGTGTATTAAGATCTACTTAGAACATTAAAGTTACTATAACTGTGATTGCTATCTCACTGCAAGACAGCTGGAAGACAGTACAGAATTTTCAAATATTCCTGCCTTTGGTATACTAAAATCTCTTACATATTGGTTCGTTCTATACCTCTTCTTGACCCTAGCATTTCTTAATCAGAAAAAGATGGAAATTCTTGATGGAGACATTATCTAAGGACTGCTGAATTGTTGTCAAGTGTTTAATCAAATAAATAAAGCTTTTTCTGATTGCCATCTTTTTGTCTGGGAAGCATTAATTCTGTTTACTTATAGCAAAATTAAAATATTTCCAGGATTCTGTTAATTTTTTTTTGTGTTAGTATTGACCAATAAGGATAATCTAGCCAGCAAATACGTTTCATAACACTACATATCAGTATGAAAACAGTGTGATTACTGGATCTGTGCTCAGCACAGATAATGCCAAGGAATGGTAATTTGTTAGAGACTGTATTTAAATTGAACATATATTTTGTTATGCTGAAGACTGATTAAAATTAATAATGGATTTCCACTCGTTTGCAGGAGATTTAAAGGGATGACCCACCAGCAACATTAGTCATAATTGCATGCATAAATCGTCTCAATACTGAATTAGTCTTTCATGAAAGTAAAACAGTTTTGTTTAATTTGGTTTAAGAATATGTGTATGATAGTGGTTTGAGGGAATTTATTCCTGAATGTTATCACACAAAAATTATAGGTCACTTGGCAGTACGGATAAGCAAAGCCACCAACTTTCATGTTGCAAATCCAGAACATTAAATTTTACATTATCAGGGAGAACATTTCTACCAAAATTCAAACAATTCTGGATGACAATGTCTCTTTTGTTTTCCTTTAAAAAAAAGTGTTTCTTTTGCAGAATCTCTGTTATTACACATTCTTTTAAAACCAGCATGTGACAAATAATTGTTCTCATAACATCAGATTTCTGCAGGGAAACGATAGGTCTACTTTAATTGAGAGAGACTTTTCATTACAAAAGAAGAAAGACTGACATTTTAACAACAAGCAATAACAATGTGAATTATAGGTGTGCAATAAAATGTATATGATACAATAATTATTTAAATGGTTAACGTGCTTACCAAACATCCATTCAACAGTTATTTCCTATGTAGAAAATTGAAGCAAACAGTGGTAATTCAACAGACCATGACTGGCAAATGTTGAATCTTAATAGCAGTCATATGTAGATTATTATCTACATCATTTATCAATTCTTGATACTATAAAGCAGATTGCACAGACTTCTGACATGGAACAGAAAATATTTAGGCAATCAGGGTGGGGTGAAAGGTTTAGGATGTTCTGCATCATCCAGCACGTGAAGGTCTTGCATATGGGCATTTGAAAAGCATTCAAAACGGGGAGACCTTGAGGTTCCCATTATTCTAAATGGAAACCATTATTCTATATTCCTTCCCATCCTGTACCTCATGCACAAGGTATAAAATGCTGCTATTTAGTTGTCTTCATGCTAACTTTGCATGATGCAGTTAACAAGGAAGACCCACAGTTCATATGTTTTCCAATTGAAGAAGTCTACAAATGGGGACTGTTTGTCAGCATGTTATAGGAAGTCTTGAACAGCCCGCGGTTGTGCTCTCAATTGACGTAAAGCTGCAGAGCCCAGTTTGCCCACTCAGAGATCCTAGCACATCCTGATCACTGCATAATTCACTAGTGGAAGATGAGTGCCATACTAGGACTGGGTGGTTTGGTAGAAACTGAGTCCTCCTTTGCAAAATTGTAGCATGAACATCCAGACTTCTCTGCTGTTACTCTCTGTTTGTTGTAGCAGGAACTCTAGTGCCCATGCCAAGATGAATTGTGCAAGCAAAACACATTTTTTTTTTACAGATAATGTTATTTTATGTGACCTGTGTTATTAGATTTAGTTATAAAGCAGCAATGATCAGTGAGGAATCCAGCACATTTTGCATGGTGCTGAGACAATTCTGAATTGCGTATTTCTGTGATGACTAGTATAATACAAGCCGGCTTGGTTCAGATCCATGGGAAATACCATGTTAGTAATAAAACTAAGTTTAATAGTAATATTATTGCTTGGTGCATTTAAGAGTAATAGCCATATCCCTTGCAGAAGGATATGACTTTTCTTTCTGTTGTGCAAGACAGTAATGTGTTTCTCTGATCCTGAAAAGCCAGAGTAATAGTGTATACATATCTGCAAGGACACATACATTGAAGCCTACTTCCAAACCGTATAGTTTTTACAGAAAAAGTCAGTCAATAGCTGACCAACTTTGTTACACATGCATAAAATGATAATCAAGACTTTTCTCCAGTGCAAGGTGATGAGTTCCAGTAAAATGACCTTGAAAGATTACTTCTTCATGAAAGGAAGTCCAGATGACTTTTTAGGTCACAAGGAAGAGCGAGACCTATATTACTCTGAACTTTCATACAATCTTTTTCTCTGCCTGTAGACCCTGTTTAAAAAGTGTAATAGTCAAAGCAGGTATATAATCCAGGTAAACGTACAGCAGGCTTCAGAGGCAGCGTGTTTTCAACATGCCATGTCCGTTGATTTCATAAGTAAATCTTCCAGAAGAGAAACACTTCTTTGCAAGAAATTGGCCTGAAAAAGAATTCCTTCTGTTTTTTTTCTTTATTCAGCTGTAAAATGTTGTGAATTCTGCTACTCTAGATAACTTTTCCCTATGAGTGAAAATTTCAAATAGTACTGTGATACTCAGTTTTTAAATATGTAAAAAGCCCACAGCCGGACACAAGGTACCATGGCTGTGCATGCAGCTCTTGGATAATAGTGTATGCAAAAAACAAGCAGATAAATACCCATATTAGAAATTGCCTTGGATTTATGAAAACACAGAATAGACTAATTTTTATCTCTGAATCAAATACATATCTGTCTTTATTTATAGACATATATGTGCTTTTATAATTTCAGCCTGAATATATCAAAATATGACACAGTAACTTGTGATTAACCAAACCATATTATTCTTCTTTTCTTTCTCCCTCTTTTTCCCTCTTATTGTTTTCCTGCCCAAAGTACTTGGATAAAAGCCAAATTGTTGTTTCTGGGTATGAATGTTTATTTATTTACTGTAACTTAAGCCACCCACCATCTTCAGTTTAGTTTTTTGCATTGAATTTCTCTGCAGAGCAGTCTGTGTTTGTTTGTTTTCTCTTCCTGCTTGTAGAGGAATTTAATAAGAAAATTAAACTTTTAGGTTGGAAAACTAAGTATTTTACTGGATTTTCATCCTACTCTGCTTCCCCTAGTATAAAAAAAAAAAGTAGTTTAACAGCTTGATTCTGGTATTCATGTTTCTGATCAAGAAGCTCTGTCCTTCCTTTCCACCTATTGGCCTGCAAACCCCAAATATGTATCTGGCAGTTACCTTGGGACTGTAGCAGCTCACAGCCAAATGACTATCCCACTAAGCAATGAAGCAGATCTGAATAAGAGGAATACATGCTAACTTCAGAAGATTTTAGAAGTGCTTGAAATGGTTGAGGAGCTACACTGGGTAAAATATGCATAGGGGAACAAAGACACATTTGGTGAGCTGTTGTGTTATTTGACATTTGTAGATAGAAAACATAGGCAATGAGAGAAAATTAAAGCTCTGAATATAGGAACTGGAAATAGATAAACTAAATGTTTTAATGGGAGTAGTGTCGTGTGTGTGTGTGTCTATGTCTATACAAATGAACTAGAGGCAACAAGGCAGTGTGTGAGTAGTGATGTGCCATTCCTCTTGTCTCCCCTGCTTGTCCTTTCCTTCACTCTTTGCTGACCACATTCATTTCACATTGTCTGCAATACAAACTGTTAACACTTCAGCAGCATGACTATTTTTGCATGGCATCTGCGTGGGGAATTTTGTTCTT
>VZTO01009666.1:194874-230481 GCA_013400615.1 Syrrhaptes paradoxus | reverse complement strand
TAAAAAAAAAAAAAAAAAAGTGAAAAAGGAAAGGGAGAAAAAAGTAAATAAATTTTGTGCTTCCTTTATTTCTGGAGTTCAGAATTCTCTCTGAAAGTACAGTAGCTATCATTGCCATTACAGATGTTGTAGTAAAGTCTCCAAGGTGACTCTCCCTAGATCTCAGTAAGTAAATCAATGTGAGATCAATGACCTTATAGATGCCTTCGGGAGGACTGTGAACTCCAAAGTGTTATATCAGTCTAGCTGTTTGTCAATGGTAACCTCTAAGAGGAAAGTAACAATTATTTTTCTTGATAAGGATGGAATAAGTTGCTCATATTAAAAATTGGTTTCCTTAGACCCCCTTATAGATCCCACCATTTAATGATCAATTTATTTTATTTATAGTTTTATTAAATACAAATAAATGTACTCATTATTCATATTTTTTTCCTAATAAGCTGTGAGGCTTTCTACTTTGTGGAAGTGATTTTCACAGATTAATTATAGCCTGTATAAAAAGATTTCCTTCATCAATTTAAAATGTTGGCTTTTCAGTTTCATTGATTGGCCTTTGCTCTTGCATTAAGAGGCACAGCAATTAGAAGTACCTAATTTGTACTTTCTCTACCACAGGTTAGTTTGTGCGCCTCTATTCTGTCTCTTATTAATCATCTTTTCTCTTAGCTGAACCTTCCCCATCTTTTCAGTCTTGCATTGTTGTCAAATGCAGTAAAATCAATGCAAGCAAAGAGTGCTTTCAGATGGTTGTGTTGAAAGTTTGTTGCGTAATGGGTCTACCTTCTATCAAGAATAACAATTTATGAAGCATTTGGTGGAGTGTTTACTTCAGAGTGACTGGAGAGATACTTTACATGAGTAGTTTCTGCAATTATTGTTGTAAAAAGAACAATGGTGTTTCCAACGTATTTGCAATGAACAAATCTGAAAATGTTTACTAATGCTCATTTAATTAAATTATTTGGCATCTCATATGACCCAGTAAGTTTTAAATGTCTATTTTCTAACTAAACTAAAAATTATTTCAATTGATAGGATGCGATTGTGTATGTTATTGATAATTTGATTTATTCACTTACCTCAATTACTCTGTATCTAAGCAACTGTGCCTGCAACAAGATATCTGATTTACAGAGGACTGATAGAGTGGCTTGTTTTGCAATCAGTTTATTAAAGCATGAACTTCCTCAAAAAAAGCATAGATGTCTGTATATATTTCCTGTGATCTTCTTGATAATTGTGTCCAAGTGGTATATTTACACATAAGTCTACCATTGGAAGGTGGGTTAGCAGTCTTTAAATGTTAAAATGACATCCTTTCAGAAGCATCTGAAAACTGGAGATCTGTAAAAGGGGAGGGGGGGACCAAAGGCAACAAAACTCTGTCTCTGAGCATAGCAAGGTGTATTTTTTGTTTTTCATTACGAAAAGCAAGTTGAAATGTGAATACTTTTCCTAACAGAAAGAAACAAACAGGACCATTTTTTAAATGTATGCCAGAATGCTACTGTTTTCCTCTCTGAAAGATCTTGCATATTTAGACCTGGTATTATTAATGGAGAAAAACCTTGTTTGAGAGTTCATTGTGTGAGAGAAATTAAGAAGATTTGAGGAATAGCTTTACAAAGCTGCTGAGAATATAAGCTCAATTGTCCATGTTCAAGTTAAACGCTGTATTTTCCTCTTTCCATCAAAAAGGAGCCCCAGAATGTTAGAGACCTTATGCACATTCTCAATTTATAATTCTCTGTTTAAAAGAAGAAAGACATCTTCAGCTATCACTTCAGATGTGTTTTGGAAGTCATGAACTATCTGTTATGATTTCTACCACCACAAAACTAATGATAGACCATGTTACTTTCAAGATCATGCTTGTCTCTGAAGTGTTTTTTTTCTCCCATCTATTTCCAACTAGAAACAGAGATCTTTGTGGACGTGGATGTTGCTCCTCTTCTAACCAGCTTAAATTGTGTATGAAAGATTTCACTAAGTGCCAGTTATGGTAACATGTTCTATTTTTAGTGGCATATATTTGGTTATATTATCGGAAGTTTTAGTATGATAGGAAGCAGTACTATAAAAAAAAGCATATTTTAAAGCAGTCTGAAGTAGTGGAGACCTTGTTTTTTCCAGAAGGCATTTTCAAGAGTGCTTTTCCTGAGAATGCAGTTGTGGAGAAGTTTTTCACTGTCAACTTTACCCGGTTTGGACAAAGCTTTAAGATGCAGTAATTTTTTGGTGCTTTTTTTTTTTTTTTTCATTCAGCTGTATTACAAAGTTTCAGGAAAATCTGAACTAAAAATTCCCCTATTGTCCTCTCAGTAGATTGATCTGAGACAGCAAGTGGGTTTTTGGTTTTGTTTGGTTTTGGTTTGTTTTTTTTTTCCCTTGTGGAGAAGCAGGAGGTATGACTTCTGGAAACAGGCTGGTGAATCAGGAAGCTTGTATTTTCAAAGTCTCTGTACCTTTAAGATCTCATACCTGAATTGGACTGCTTTGTAGGTCTAGTTCTTCTGCAATACTGTTCCAGAAATGTTAGGGGTCTGATTCAGCTGGAAATGCAGAGTTCAGGGGATTTGGTAAAGGGTGTTGCTGAAAAAAAAGACAAGTGAGAAGATAAATATTGAGGGGAACAAGTGTGTGGGGGGGAGTGTATCATAATAAAAAAATATAGGTTGTGTTGTGTGTCTTCTCTTGGAGAAGGGTTTGGGGAATAATAATCCCTATGAAACTTAACTATCTTGAAAAATTATGAAAGAACTGATGTGTCAATGGGAGACACTTACTGTCTGGCAGAACATGCTCGTCTTCAAGAGGGACCTGAGCAGTGGTACTTTGCTCAAACTTTTTTTTTTTTTTNTTTTTTTTTTTTTTTTTTGAAACCTTGGAACACTAACTGCTTTGGTATAATACAAATCAGCTAGACCCATCACCTAAATCTTGAACTTAAAAATGCTGAAGGACTTAAAGAGCTCAATAGTACTAAAATCAAATGTAGCTTCACATTGATTTCATAGCTTAATTAGTAAGGTGCATAACCCATTGCAGAGGCTTTTCTTCTAAAATAAAAGGAGAAAAAGAAAATGAATAGAATCATGAGTCCCTATTATTTCTTCTGTCTCTTCCTAGGGTAACCAAATACTAGCAGTGAAGGCTTAATATACAATATCAGTGACATAATTATCTCCATTAGATTTATCATTGTTTTGCTTGATACTACAGAGAGCATGAGGGCAGGAAAATGAAATGTACTTTGTAACCATCCTGATTTTTTTTTTTTACTGGATCCAAGTAGGAATGGTAGAAAAAAATGACGTAGGTTTAACTAGCAGTATTGGTTTCTGTTTGTGAAATTAACAGAAACTACAAAGAGAAAACAAAATACACAATCAAAGTACTCCTCCAGTAATAACTTGACATGGAAAGCTCTGTTGGGAGGTTATAAGTGATAGGGGTTCAGGAAAAAACACCCAGCATTTCTAGATAATTTGTCATGTAAGTACTGTAACAACTTATCACTTACACTTCCTTTTCTCCTCTATCACTAACTCAAATCTAAACGAGCTAGGAAGTGGCTGCAATCATTTTTTCTGAAGGCTAATTAGCAGCTCAAGCTACTGGATTTGACGAGTTTTGTGTGACATGGGTATATCTCAGGTGCAGTTCAAGGAACATGCTCTCCATATGAAAAGCCAAGCACTGACCAGTGCTCTCCCTTAAACCTGAGGTGAAATGAGCATAGGGACTGGTCTAACCTCTTTAGCAATCCTTGCACTGAAACAGTTTCTGGCATGCTGAGCACTCATGTTTCTCAGTGCAGGCTTCTTTATATTAATCTTTCATCTGTCTTGTAGACTGTAAATTCTGTGATCCAGAACCATCTTTCATCAGTGTTTTGTAAAAGCCTAGCACAGTGAGTCCTGAGCCAGAACTTTAATATTAATAATAAATGTAGTTCTGATAAAATATGCTTCTGGAAAAAGAAAAAAAAAAACAAACAACAAAACAAGAAGAAAAGTAACCCAGCTGATTCAATGCAACATAATATCAATGCCTTCTAGGATGTTATACAGACAAGTTGAAAAGTTTGTATTTGTTCTGCATCAGCCCTGCTGGAAAACAAGCAAGCACTAATTTTTCAGTGTCCGTTACATGCTATTGACTGGATATCCATGGGGAAATTTGAGCAATGAAGTGAAGACTATCCATGTAGATCACTGCCACCCATTGCAAATAAATGGAAGACAGATAAAATTATTAAACATTAGCAACTATTTCCATTATAGAATGATGCTTCTGACCTAATGACAGTCTAGTGATCTTGTCTTTGGGAACACGGGCATCTATGGTGAAATAATGTCCCCATTTGGGTCCATAATTTCAGTAAGCTCAATTATTCAAGAGTAACACATTTCAAAATAATTTTTGAATCAGGAAAAATTATGAACACCTGAGAAAAGGAAGGCTGTCAAGCTTTTTGTTGAGACATTATCAGTTCTTGTAAAAGTTTGTCTGTGTGTTTATTTTTTTTTTAAATTATCTTTACTGGAAGCCAGGCTGTAGGATTCAAACTGGTCCTGAGCTTTGCATCGAGTTTCCTAGTCCTTTTTAAGTAACCTCCTGTGGGGACATCCCACATGTGCACAGCCAGATCCACTCCCCTTTTCTGAACTGTGAAAGTAATATTCATTTCAAGTTAATGTTTCTGTAAGAAAGAAGTTTTCAAGAGGAGAATGGGTCGCAATGTCTATTTTAAACAAGAATCAGTAGCATGCAGTCAGTTTGCTTGTAAAAACAATGAAATGAGGAAATAATTAATCCAATTGTAGGCCAAGAAATTAATATGGAACCTTTTTTCGGTTTCCTGTAAAAACCCGTCATTTCCCTGACAAATGAAGACGGGGGTGGGGGGCAGACCACAACCTGTAATTACTAATGAAAGTAATCACTTTGATTCCAAGGAGTTTAAATGTGAGTCTGGCAGATCAAATTTCTGTATCCTCATAGCAACAACAAAAATCTTTATTCAATTTTCAGGCATTGGAGGAAGAGTGAGTTAGTGTTGTGTGTGATGTGTGTTTTAAGTTCACAATCTGGTAGATGAAGGAGGAGAGAAGAAGGGTAACATGATGTGGAAAAGCACATGTAGCTTCCAGTTCTCTAGGGACAGAGTTGCCTGAAGATGGTTTCTTTTGTATGGATGAGCAGTACAGTTAGGAAAACACATTGAGCATTTTCTGTGTCTCTTAGGAGAATTTTTTTTTATGACGCAGTACTGTGGAATGCTTCATTTTTATGCTATTTTTATTCTGCTCTGTAATGTTAGCACCTTTCTCTGTCATGCGTGTGTGTAACCTGCTCATGCATAAATTACTCCTTAGTCATTCAGGTTCCTTCTTCATTGCTGCTCTGCTATCTGCAATATGACAAGGGCAGGTGTGTAATGCTGTGGATTTTCTGTCAGGAGTAATAATGAAAAAGTTGCAGGCTATTTTTGGTGTATTAGCTGCTATAGTTGATAAAATGACAAATATCAAATAAGTTTTATCCATATTTTTGGATAAGTTAGTATTAAGTTAGTACACATTGAAAGGTTGTATGCTAATGACTTAAGCGCCCCTAATGTCTGTAACAGCTTACATCTCTACTGTTGTTCTTTGTCCAGACACTAAACAGAATTGGTGTTAGTATACAGCAAAACAAGATTTTGCTGAGCTTCATCAGTTTGAAGTCACTTTTTTGATATGCTAATCTCTTGTAAGTTTTTAGATAATTAGGTAGCCTTTGAGAAGATTGTCAGACTAAAGTATGACAGATTTAATTGTAACAGTCTATTTCCACGTGTATTTGGGTTTGGAGGAGATGTGACTCAAAATACAAACCTGTGTCTGCTGGTTCTATGGGTGATATATGAACAGGTAAACTTTACCAAAGGTGAGACACTGAACACTGCTTCAAATAACTGGAACCAAGCTCAAAAATATGTTTTGAGATGCCTAAGACGAGTTGAGACACTATTGTGATCACCATCCCTGGGCAAGCTCTATTACTATGAAGGCTGTTTTAATCTGACTTACTCATTTAACTGACATTCTGAACATGACGGCTGTCTGTGCTAGGAAAGAGTTTTAGGTTTTGCATGTGTGTTTTTCATGCAGCAGAAATTGGAATTTAGCAAAGGTTAGGTAGGATTATACCCAGGGAATAAGCAACGAATAGGGATGTGTGGGGGTGTGAGCCACTGGGATAACAACAGGGAGCATGGAGGGAGAGCCAGTGTGAGACCTCGTAGGAGATGTGAGGGGGTACACATCACAGGGGGGGCAGGGGGAGGTCTGAGAGGGTGGAAAGCAGACAGAGGTGGTTATCAGGAGGCGATGGGGAGAAGGATGGAGGCTGGGTGCATGCAGGCTGCTGGCTAGCAGCTCTTGGCACCTGTAGGAGGAAGCTACAGGGAGGAGCCTGAGGGCCCGGTGTTCGTGGGAGCTCTTTCTGAGAGAAGGGCAAGAGGCAGTGGGTTTATAGGGCAAGACACTTACAGGGGAATTTCTTGGGATTTACTGTGGATCAGATGAGTGTATAAATATAGGAGCCTATTCATCATGACCGCTGCTTTCAGAGCAGCATCGCTTCTGCTTATCTTAATTTGTGAGCAAAGGGATGGGTTTGTGAAGTGAATTTTCAGCACACTCTCAAATGCAACTGATTCATCTGGGAGAGAAAGGAGATGGTGAGGGATCTTCAGATTAGTGCCCACCTTCTGTTCTCTTGTTTTTTGAGGGCTGTGTGTGTTTGCCAAAATGTAGGAAAATGTTGAAAAGGGTAATTAACTAAATAAGCATGATCCTTAATTGCTGGAGGACTTTTGTTAGCATGCTTTTTAAAAATGACTTATGCCATCATGCTTCTCTTCTGTGGTCAGGAAAGATGTACATCCCTGCTTTTGAGGCAGAATAAGGGCAGATAGTTCAACAATATGATAGAGCAGAGTTGACGCCCTGCTGCGACTGATGCTATCAACACTACCAGCGATGGGACCCTAACCACTGTCACGCTGCTCTGCTGTCCCCGTGTGTGAAAGTCACATGGAATTTTGCTTGGCACTCGCTTGGAGTGAAGTATCCATCATCTATAAATCTGTTAGCAAACTAAAAGCCAGAGGCCTGAGCTTGTAGATTATAGCGTACTTTCTGTGCAACTGTGGAGGTGAACACAACGTGCTGTTGGACAGTCACGGTAGCACTGCTGACTTGGATTACGTGTGCCTTCACTACAATGTACTTACATGTTTATATAACCTTGTTTATAAATTCCTCTAGCAGCTCCTTTACAAGCTTCATCTCTTAGAAAACTAATCCTTTGATGTAATGCACATAACAATAACAAGATATGGATCAGTGACAGATGGATACTTTCATACTTGGCATATGGTGTGTTATAAGCCTGCTCCTGTGCTATTGAAGCTGATGAGTCTTTCCATTGAATTCACTGAGCTTTGGATCAGGCCCTGGAAGAAAATGAGTATCATTCTAGAGACAGCTTGATATTAAAAGTAAAAGAAAAAACCAAAACTTTAAACCTTTTTTTTGGCTCTGTAAAACTGTGATTTTTAGTTATGTATTTTAACTGACTTCAAAAGACACACATGCTGTATCATACCAATTAGGAGGAGTTCAGAACAGGGGAAAACGTCTGCTTTGTGTGTAAATCTTTAGCTTTAATAAGTAAATGACGTTTAAGTGTTGGAAGCTGACTGACTTTGCAGGCAGTGAGGCATAACAAAGCTGGAAATGCTGGAGCGACAGGAAAATACACGATTTATGGCAAATACCTCTTTGTCTCTAAAAATACTTAAAATATCCATTTGGCTCAATTTTAAATTTCCTCGGAGATTACAGCTTAGCAGAATTGTCTTTGAGGACTTTAGAAATGTTCTTACCCAATTAAAGCCTTCTTTTATTATTCTGTTACAAAGCATTGTTATTATTAACAGCAGATACTTAATTTGCATAAATGAAGAACATCATTAAAATTTTCACTGTGTCACAAGACTGTCAAAAAAAGTAGTTTGGGGACTCTTATACAAAACTTCATGTGAATTTCAGACTGATTCTTACTGTAGCTTGTATCAAATATGTTAGATTCAGCATGAGCAGCTGACAACAAGAATGTGTTATTAACAAAAGCAACTGTGTGGGATTTAATGGATCATCTAATTCATAATTTGCTATAAGTATAAGATGACTCCCTTTAAAAAAAAACACTACATTGCCTACAAATCTTTTTTTTGATGTGTGTAACTGAGTAATCCCCAGTCTTTTTTGAATTATGTTACTGCTGAAAGTTGGTGCCAAACCTACTGAGTCATCTCTTTGGTGCTACCCATGCAGAACCTGTGGTCATCTACAGAGGTGGCTTTGATACCACTGAAACCATTACAGGTGTTAAAAATACAGTAGGTAGAACTGGACGCTTATCTCTTGAAACTGTATATAAATGAGATACTAATCCAGAATGTCCTGAACTCAGGAAGGCTGGAAGCAGCTGGAGTTTACTTTTTCAGTTTCTGACCCACACAACTCACTGCAGTAGAGCAGTTTGAACTGAACATTCAAATTTATCCTATTGATACTGCCTTCATCTTTTTGTATTAATTTATGGATGGGATGCATTTTCTAGTATTTTGGATATTATTTGTAGATTTTCTTAGAAACTGTCTAAAGGAAGTTCTTGTTCTCTCACTTCACCTAGGTCAGAGCCAAATCTCTCCGACTAGGAAATTTTGAAATTTTCCCTTAAGGGTAACTTCTGTTTCCTAGGCTTGATTTTTTTTTTTTCCTTGCATAATTTTTTTGTCTCCTTTATTCCATCATCAGTTTTGCTGTTACCTTGCGTCTTTCCTCCTCGTGGCAAAATCACTGTTTCTGTCCTAGCAGAAACTTTTATCTCAGGAAGTTCCCCCTGCCAGCTCAGATCACTTAGTTTCTTCCCTGTACCTTTGCTTCAGTGGCAACACCTGACCAAAACACTTGCTATGTGTTGGCAGGGATTCAGCAAAGCAGCTGTGGGTGGGTTGCGGGAGACCCCACACAGATGAAGCGCCCTGGCTGTGCCTGCACCAGCTTTGGGTTTAAAGAGCAACAAGAGGAGGGTCTGGGTCATTCTGGGCTGGGACTGGGAATTGCACCCAGTACTGACAGGTGACAGGGATCCATCAGCCACTCTCCTGCCCCATGGTGCTCATGCAATACACTGTAACACACACACCACTTGCTGCTTGTTCTGGCTTCAGAAATTAGTCTGCAGGAACCTATGCGCCTACCCAGAGATGAAACTGCGATGCAGCTAACCAGGGTTCAGCTGCTTCATCCTAGCACTGATGCTATTGAGAAGGTTGCTCCAGTTTGGGGTACGTGCCATGGGTGTTTCGGTGAGACCAGAAACTCTCTGAACTCCAAAAGTGGGTCTGAGAAGCTTATGTGGTAGGCTGAGCACCCCCCTCTCTGCTGGTATTGAACAGGGTCTTTACCCACCGCTTGCCCATCGTGTGCAGCTCTGGAGAGCACAGCGGGAAGGGCTGTTTGGGATTCAAGCTGATGGCCGGTGACTTTAGGCAAGGCAAACTGGACAGGGCTTGACTGAGGTCTCTACAAATGTATTGTGACTTTTATCTCTGTTTGCAGTGGATGGCTTTCATAAGTTGGCCTCTCCTCTACTGCACCGCTGGGGGTGAAATGGGCCAGAGTGGGGATACATGCCGTGCAACTAGAGATTTCTGAGGTCTGGTCTTCTAAATTCCAGTACTGTAACCTCCAAGCCAGCTTGTTGTTAAATTTATGACCCCAGTGGCTGAATAACGATGTGTTTGAGTGTAACACAAGCCCAGAGTGGATAGGGAAAATCTCTTGCCAGGTACTGAGCGTTGCACAGGAGCACAGCTCCTAACACCTGGCTGCTCCTGAGAGGCTTTGGTGCCTGTTTTTGCTAAGGCTGCATGCAGAAATGCTTTGTACCCAGGCTTACGCTCCAAACGTGTCAGTTTTTTATAAGAAGATTGTAATTGCTCTTCAGTGCTGCTCCCACGCCTATTTACAAATGATAATATTAAGAGTGTAGCTCAATGTGCTGTAATCTCTGGAAATAAAAATAACTCGATTATGTAGTTACTAATGAAGAAAAACATGAGTTTTGCTTACCTTTGGACAGAGATTTTGAAGTTTTTTTCTCCTGGATTGTTTTCCTCAACTTCTGACTGTGGTATTTTAGGAAATCTACAGATCAGTGGGGATTTTCTCGGCATGCACCATTTTTCATGTAGTGGGTTGTTATATTCCATGGCTTTTTCTTAATATAGGCAAAAAAGCCCAGCTTTTCACTACCTTAATTCCATGCAAGAAAACTGTGTTGTGCAAGTCATAATGTCCTGTGTTGAATGAGAATTACATATTTTTTATCGAATCATGCACTGATTGCTTAATTTAAACCCTGACAGTGAAATTTTTCACCTGACTAGATCCAGTACGATGCTAGCAGAGCAGTTGTAAGTAACTTTGGTTTTGGTGGAATATACAGAAGTCAAACCTCAAAATCTGTTGTATAGTGTACTATAGTAGATAATTCTTTAAAGCAGTTGTCTCTAAAGGATGCTTTGATTCTCTGTTTAGGTAAAACATACATAAAATTATGTTACTAATGTTTTGGCCATGATCTCTTTGCCTTTACAGTTGTTGCTCAAAACATGTAAAGGATTTGTGGAAACAGTGTGATGAGACATTGTGTGTTGCTGGTTCTAGAAACTCCTCTAAAATGAGTTTATAAAAGGTTGCTTCTCTGGAATGGTTGTGAACACATCCCAGATGTAAAGATGTGGATCAACAGAGTGGCTTCTCCCCAGGCTTGTTCTGTCCTCTAGGCGTGTACGTCACCATTCCCACAGTACATTGTAGCGGTACCGATTCCAAAATAATCTCACAAGTCAAAGTTATTTGAATAGAACAAAAGCTGACCAGAAATGCATGATCTCTGCGTGCTTGAGAAACCCCCTGGCTAGAGAAATCATTCCTCTGCTGTTCCTTACCTCTCCCAGTGAAGTGAAGAATATAGCATTTGTATTGCTTTCACCTGAGCTGGAATTAAATTGATTTTTTTGATGAGCTTGGTCTACTGAAAAGCTGTAAACAGTTTACTTTTTCCTACTCTTTTAAACCTAGGCATAGATGAAAACATTTAAAGCTTCTGGATACCCAGAGCTACTGAAATCAATGAGGTTCTGTAATTCTGAAGGACAATAATTGGCTTCAATCTCTGTAGTATAATTTTCAAAAATTATGCAGATGGAGTAGGGAAAATTATATACAGAATTTCTAATGGGTAGAGGGGAAAACGCAATGAAGAGATGCTGTAATCTCCAGGCCTATGTATAATGCTGGGAAAATTATTACTGTGGGTTTTAGTATGGTCTTTCCCAGCCTTATTGTGTGCCTTTGGGGGAGTCACTGAACATGGGTACTTGCTTCCTGTGTCATAGAGATAGGACCGTGTTACCTGTCTCTGGAGGGTGATGGTGTAACAGGTAGTGTGTTTAGAGGACTCTGCATACATTACATCCTGGAAGTGCTTTCTTCTGTGGGTTTGGTTTTTTTCTCCACTCATTCACAGCAGGTCTTACTTGCAGTGACATAAAATTGTGTAATAAACTAAACCACAATAAAAAATTAATGGTGAGTTAAATTAGACTTATAGGTATTGTTAACTTTGTTTACTATACCCCATTAGCCTGAGCTCAAAAAAAAAGAGGTTTTTGTATTCCTTCACCAGAGGGAAAAAAATGGTGGAGGTGTTTTTAAAATCACTTTCTGTACCTTTCAGGTTTTTTTATTTAATTGGTCTTTAAGAAAGTTATGTTTTTGAATATAGTGCAGGAATAAGAAAGAGTCTTTCTGAAACTGAAAAGTTAATTTACTACATGACTTATTTTTGTGTCTTAAGCTGTTTTGCCATATATTGAACCAGTTATTGGTTACTACTCCTAGCTTCTTATTGCCTGACTGGTACCTTTATGACCTTTTTCTTAATCTGTTGTTATTTTGTGCATTTGCTTTTATTTAATGGACTAATAAACTCATGTCTTTGAGGCTCTCTAAGGATTTAGTTACACTCTGTGTCTGTTTCTGTCACCTGCTGTATGTGATTAGACAACTTGACCACATTGGTTTCAGTACACAAGCAGTAAATAAAAAAAATCTATTTATGTAAGAAGTTTTTGATTACTTAAAGCTTACAATGAAATTGTACTATTCTGTGATATTACAAATGCCACCTTTTGGTGATATTGAAGATTGCAAGCAATTTCTGGTATAATGAGTGCAGGTATTACAGTGCAAAACACTTTAATTGTAGTGTATAATAAAGCATAAATAATTGGTTCCCTCCTAGTCAGTGGTTTATCCTGATTTGTTTCCATCTTTGGAGAAGACCAGAACATATTTTTATGTCAAAGACATGTTTTAGAAGTAATTGATTTTGTCCTGTAATTTTTATTTAGAATAAATTTCCTGTGGCTTTCGGAAGTCTGACTGCAAGGTCTGTTCACATATATGCTGGGCAATGTCTGAGTGTTTCATTAGGCTTCAGCCTTCAATCTGCTTCATAAAACAAGAGTCAAAGAGGAGCTCTGTGGCTGGAAGTGAGCTCTGCCCAGGCTCCTGCGTGAGGTTAGGCACAATTGGAGAATACTTGTGCTCCTTCACAGGTCCCTCTGGAACTTCACCCAAAAAATGCTTTCATTCTATTGTTTCTAATTTGCTTTTTTTTAATTAACAGGCATATAAAAAGATTATTTTTTAAAGAGGAAATGTTCAGTAGCTTTTTTAAGCTTGACAAATAGTGTGGAGAAGGACTGAACCACCATCTGATTTTTTCACTTATTTTTCCTGATTGCAAGGATGAGTAATAAGTTTTTAAGCTCAATTATTATGCTTTGAATTTTTAATTTGCATGGCTGCTTTATATTGTCTTCAGGCTGATCTTGTAAATTCTTCATAAGCAGCTGGGAAGAAAACTTTTTTGAGGAAAAAACTGAAGTACAAGCACTGATTTTTTTTAATTTTTTTTTCCTTTTTTTATCCTTTTGGGAGAATCAAAAAGTGTGCCTATTAGATAACATTATGTGCTTTTTTCTGGCATTATATGAGCCCCTTCAGGGATAGCAATTAACTCATTACATATCATTTCATGTTTTACAGCTAAAAGAAGAGGAAAAAACTGCATACTATTCCTTCTATTGTCTAGAACAATGCATTAAAACATGCAGACCTTTTACTTATTCTTTTATGGATAAGAATGTAGTTTCACCTTTTTATTAAAAAATAGCATTGGACAATATTATTAAGCTCTCACTCCATCAAGATGTAATATCAAAAAATTTTGTTAAAATACTTTAAAACATTAAGCTCTGGGAAGACTTGCTGCTAATTTTAGTAGTCCAAACTTATTTTCTACATGACTGAATCCAGAGATTAAGTTTCAGTCTATTACTTTAAAATAAGATTGGGTCTGAACAACATGCAGAGTTTTAGAGGCAGGATCTCACCTTTATCAAACTAAGCACCTCTGTGGTACACATTGTGACTTGAAGTAGAATAATTGTGAATGTGTGGAGTTTCCCAATGGGTTTTTTGTACTTGACTTTTTTATTATATCCTCAAACAGAGAAAAGAGAATAACACATCCTCTCTTTTATCCATTTTGATTCTCTGTTAAAAAGTGTTTTTAAGCTGTGGGACACACTTGTACTTTCTCTAGCTTCCTTTGTAATTTTGATTATACTTTGAATTATTTTGCTCCTAACACAGGCAGTGTCTGTTTGACCCAAGAGTTCTCCTAGACTGTCATGATTTCTGCAGGTTTATTCTGTGCAGAAAGCTAACTAGACTAACTTTAGTTGAGAATAAAAGAATAAAAATCGTATCTGCTATTGTCAGGCATCTATGTGTATTTCCTGGTACTCAACAGATGTGTGGAGTTGTTAGTTTGCATAGAAGCAAAAACTCTTTTTGTTTTAATCCACTTTCTGTTGATTATGTTGCAGGTTAGAAATTCTGTTATTATGTCAATTGATTCACTAAGGGAGAAAATAAAGTTTAGTTGGATTGTGGAAAATTTTCCTGTATTTATAGGAGTATCCTGACTTCCACTTTCTTAGGATTTCTACTGTGGTAATCTGTATTTCCAATCCCCCATTTTTTTGAATGGACCTACTGAACTACCATTAGTACTGGGCTGAACTGGCAGATTTAATATCCTGTCTTTTTCCCAGTCCTGGACTGCTCTGTCCAGACTCTAAAATGTGATTTAATTCTGGAAACTGTGATGAAAAGTAAAATAGGCAGACATAGTTCTGAAAACCTTAATATTTCACCATTGTAAATACAACAAAAGCAACTTCTGTGCTGGGGATTCTTTATTTTGCAAGGTAGGAGCTTAAATTCCTCACAGCCTTCATGGGCAATATGAGGCAAATCAGTTTTAATAAAGATACATATACCTCACTGCCTGACTAACTCTTAGATCTTTCAAAAAGTTAGAACTTTATAGAAATAAGCCTGAATGAGTCCTCCACCGTGTTCTCTTGGACTAATAGTGATTGGCATAGAAAAGGCTTTAGGTGAACAAGGGAGTTTGGAAATGCTTCCCTAAAGTGAGATCTTCCTTCTGCAATTTATGATGGTGTCCTAAAACGAAAGGTTATCCCATTCCATGGCAGTTTTGATTTTATTTGGTTTGGGTGAATAATATGAATTGTTACTTGATTCTGAATATATTTATCTGGTTTATTGTGGACCATGCAGTTGTATGTTGGTGACTCAGACCTGCAAAATAACTTTCACAGAGTCTGTCCGTTCTGTTCAGCAGCCTCAGATATCTGTTGTTATTATGCCAACAGAAGTCAAGGAAGGGCAGGCTATGTTTTTAGGCTCTCCTTCTGCAGAATTCCTTGGGGCTAAGGATCAGAAAGTGGAAGGACCAAATATTCCCTGCATCTGGAACTGCTGGCTTCCCTCCCACCCTCTCTAAAACAGCCCTCCAAAGTCTGTTACAGATTATTTTGATTATGCTGCCAGGCAGTTTTATTAGCCCCTCAGGGCACAACCTCTTCCACAGGAGTTTATGTCAAGACCTGAAAGCAGAACGAAAGGTTGAACACCTGCAGGGCCCGGCTGTAGTCTATGTAAGCAAGCAGGAAAGAAATGTCTTGACTTCTTATTCAGCATCTTTTGTGGAATAGGTCAGTGTAGCAATATGGCAATTCAAACTGAGCATAGCCAGCAGTCATCTTTTGAACAAAAGGATTTTCCTTTTACTTTTATTCAGATCACATTTTTTGCAATGATTTTTAAATACAAGAATGGTACAAAAAATTACCATGCAAATGGAAAATTAAAATAAGAATTAGCTACACCTATATTTTAATACCTGCTATTTAAAATAGCACCTTCAGCTTCTGTGAGTTATATAAACATTAACTCATCTTCATTGTGCCCCAGAGAGATAAGTGTTATTAGCTTGATAAACAATAATGTCAAGAAAATTATTTCTCTTTTTTTTCCTCCTTGCTGTTTTCATTATTATTTTGTATGTCTGAAAATTATTCCCATTATGCAGCTTTTATTTTCACATTAAAAATGATGATAAAACCCTGAAACAAATTTTGTATTAATTATGCATGCTTTATTTAATCCTGTTTCTGTTTGACTGGAATGCCTTCATTTCTTCTGATACATTAGGTGAAGCTTATTGATTTCTTAAGGTCTCAATCTTTTGGGAATAACAACTGAAAGGTAGTAAATTGCAGTTTGCAAAAAAAAAAAGAAAATCAGCTGAAACAGCAACCAAACAAGCACATTTTGAGAGCTCTCTATTAAGAAAAATCAAAGGATTGTATTCATGTCTTATATGAAGCTTCAACACCTGTAATTTTTCAAATTATATTTTTCTTCGTTTTTTGTTCAGATTTTGATGATGGTAGGTCTCCCATGTATCCATTTCCCTTTCACCCTGAAGTTTACTTTCTCTGACTAATTCTGGCTTACAGGGAAAGAGGTATCCTCTAGGAAACAGCAGTTTCTATTTCATGATCGGTGTGGCTTCTTCAGCAGTTAACATCACAGAACCCCTAATGGACAAGCTCTGGCAGCAAAAAAGATACTCTCAACATCTTTATCCAAAATGTTAGGATACGAATGGTGTTTACCTAGTGGAGTGAGATCGTGGAATCCTAAATATACAACATCAGGCAAGATTTACAGCAATGTTACTCTTTGCAGGTATATATTTACAGGGGTCTTTCAAACTTAGGGTAACTGACTAGATAGATGTGTAAGAGACTGTTTCATAGGCTTAGCTAAATGAAACCACCTTGATCCAGGAGTCTGCTATAAATTCAGGCTAAGTTTGTAGGCTTCTTCCTTTATAAATGTCTGTTTCTGAAATGCCTGGCTGCTTTACAATTGCCGGAGCTTCTCAGGGAGCTGGATATAAACATCAGCCACCCAACAGCTTCCTGGTCCTTCACTTTTCTTCTCCATGCATTTTCATAAGGGGTTTTATGGTTTGGGTTGCTAAGTAGACTTTTTTTCCCCCTGCCTGTATTTAGACTTTCTTTCTGGGCTAAGCTATCTTGCCATTATGGCTAAAATACCAGTCTTTGTGACTTCCCCAAGTCACATAGGCCTGTAATGTAGATGACTGTGATGATATCCTGTCAGGCAGCTTGCCGAAAGTCTACAATACTGTTTCCCATGTTAACTGCAGGCTCCCTAGCAGCTGCTGCTGCCTCCTGGTGATCCATGGTCTTCTGACAGTGCCCTTGCTAACAGCCACTCTGCACGTGTGCGGGGGGCCTGAGGCCTTGGGCAGTAACTTCTTGGAGTTTGTGAAGGGCATCAAATACAATTTTCCTCTGCATCATTCTGACCTGAATGATACTGTGTATTTAATCTCTGCTGCATTAGGAGACTGCTGAGTTTTATCTTCTCAGCAGGAACCCGAAAAACAATATTCTTCAGTTTATTGATGTGCTGCTACTATGAAAAGTAGTTAAATTGGTTAAACAGTTTTAAGCTCCAGATAAGAAAATCCTGGACCTTGAAGAGAAAATCTGTGGCAGAGAATATTTGAGCCACTATTAGGATACTGAGAGAAAGAACAATCCAGGATTAGAGAGACAATGTTTAAGATGAAAAATAATAGAACTAGGAGTAAGCATAAAGGTTTTTAATTTTAGCAAGAAAGATAGGTATCTGCAATAGTCTATTAATGGACTGCTGAAGTCAACATTTTAACTTTCTTTTTGGGTAAGGACAGAACAATTCCTTTGCTTGTGAAAGGATTGTTATATATTGCTTATGAAGCTTAGAGGTTTTTAACAATGGATTTTCCATTAAAATGAGTGAAATATTTTCTTTCTTTGCCATGACAATGACATGAGGCAAAGGGCAGCCCATAAGGAGCAGATCTGTAGGGCAAGATGCCAGGTGCTGAGGACCCCATGTCTATGCTGTAGGACAATATGTCAAGGGAGGTTTCCTCTGGACTAACTCTAGGCTGGACTGAACACACCCATTTGGGAATGGAAGATGGCCTTATCTATTTTTGTCCAGATGACTCAAGTTCATGTTCTCTGAGTGCTCTGTGATACATGAACTAAAGCATGGGAAAGGTAGACATGAGGGCAACTTCCTTTAACTGTGTGCTGTTGAGAACAGTGGTGACAAATGCTTTGTATGCTTCCATTCTTGCCTCTTCTCCTCAAAAGTCATGGAAGTATTTATTATGTTTTTATCTCTTGCTTGACCCCAGTGTCATGTCTGAGTGTAACCTTCTGTCTTTTAAATGCCACCACTGCAACATTGACTTACATGGAAAAATTCATGTACATGGATTTCCATGCAGAATTCATGTTCTCAAGCTCTTCAGCACAGGGGTATTTATGCTATCTTTCTACTCATATAATTTGTGTATTTCTTGAATTACAAGTGCCAAACATCATGAAATGGAGCATAACATTGTACCTCTATATGTTCAATATACATTGATTCATATACTTAATAAAATACAGAACTGCTACTGTAGTCTGGATGGATGATCTTTAAAGATCCTGATTTTGCATCCAATGGCAGCAAAAGCAAAACACTACTGAAACTTTAAAGCTATACTTAAGCACTTAAAGAAATCAATGAGAAGTAGATTCTAGATGCTGTTGTAGATTCCACTCAGCAGTGAAGTACCTTTTTTAGGTGCCAGAAATTTTTTGCTCAAATGAAAGTACCTGGCCATAAGCACACTTGGCCAAAATTTTACAAGGAATTTGGGAGGACGCCCAATGGGATTTGCAAATGTTTCTAAGAGATTACCTGCAAAACTTTCACTTTGAAATGGAAGTTAATGCTCAGACCTCTGTGGTGTTCTGAATGCCTCTGTGGTATTTTATAGAATCTGTCTTCATGCCTTTATTTGCAAAAATGCTTTTTAAGCACTCTGTCCCATGTGTTTGCAGACTCCTAAAATTAAAATCATCATTTTCATCATATCCTTGATCTTGCTGTTATACTTTTTAATGTGGCTATTGAATGCAACCTGTGCAATAATAAATGTGTATGTATGACTATTCTTATCTGAAAACCTGTAAATGTAACTGGTCTTCTGCTCAAACAGAACTGTATCTTTTTTCCACTATTTTCATTGAAACTTGTAGGTGATGGAATTTATTGCTGGGGGAAGGGCACTCATGCAGGCACAGAAACATGTGCAAGGATTGACTAAAATATTGCCTGGGCTGCACTCTGGTCAGGTCATGTTTTAACCATTTTTCTTGCATTTACCATCTCTTTTTCCCACCTATTTATTTCTGGATCCTGGGGAAAGGAAGGATCAAAATATTATAATTTCTCATTTTAGTTATGATGTCTTAGAAAGCAGAGAGGAGATGGTTGAGCCTCAACTCTAGGGCAGCTGAGTGCCAGGGGCCACATTTGATCGTGACACCCTAATTCTCTTGGGACCCCTGCAGTGCTGGGAGTCGCCCCCCCCCCCAAGGTGTTTCCTGAAGGCCCATGGTCCCCTCCAAGGTTAAAGAGGCTGTGGCAGATCTGCAAGCGGAAGCTGGGGGATACCTGAGGTGGTTTTGCTGCCCCCCAACACATAGGTGGGACATGGTGAAGGGGGAACATGCTCAGCCCTGCCAAGCTGAGGTGCAGTCTTAGTGTTCTTATGGGAAATGATGAAGGGATGGATTTTTAAACCTTCCAGTTTTGATGAAAAATACAAGACTTGGAGACTACTAAATGCTGTTTCCAAGGAGGAATGAACTTTTGAACCTTTCACTAATTGTCTTAAGTACTGTATCTCTCTTGATACTTATCTGCCGGATAGTCTAGAGGGACTGATTTTTTTAAAGTCAATTAGTTAAAGCATTATTTATATGGCTAGCATTCTCTTTTTGTGTAGAGTTTTAGAGAAGAAATATCTAACAATAAGTGAAGCAATGATTTAAAGACTTAAACTACCAAGAATAACATTAAATATATTTCTGCCTCCTTTGTTTTGGTTTCTTGATATATTCTAGGAAGATCATTGACTTTAGCTGTAAATTTATGTTCTCCAGAATACTGTTTTCGCTGGTGTGGTTTCTCTGGCCTGAACTGTAGTGCTGCAGCTAGGTTTTCCTTTTAATAGCGGCACATGTGTAAGGTTATATGGAGGTGATGAGATGAAAAATTTGCATTTGGAGTAGAGAACTTCATTCACAAGAATACTTTCATATGGATTTTTTATTTCTGAAAAGATAATTTTAATTCATGTATGTATATAGAATAAAAAGAGTTAACTCCAGAGGCTGCAGAAAGCCCCACATAATAACACCCCCACAGCATTTCAGATTAAAGAATAAAAATAATAACAAAAAAAACTTCCAGTGAAAAAATTTTAGTAAAGTCCTGTTTTATTCATGACTTGATATTCTACTCAAATGTATCATTTAATCCCTTAGCTGGTAAATTTTAGGATAAAATTGGACAAAAAGTTCCCAGTTAAGGGCAACCATGTGTTACCTATCTTATAGATAAATATGCAATTCATTAGTTGTAACACAAAAGAAATACTGAAAATAACAATTTCAGTGTTCATGTTACATCACCACTTTACTTGTTGATGCCATGAAAAACACTTTTGAATCACCTTTCTTCACATTCTTTAATAGGTGAAACTACTGAAAGGGAACAGGGCCATTTTAAATGATGTCAGATCCCTGAGAAAGTTTTAGAGAGTGTGCCCTAAATTACTGATAAAAAATCAAAATCAGTAAGTGTTTCTATTGCATCTTCTAGGAGCCTAACCCCATCTATCCAGTCTTCTGTGTCCTCACCTTTCATCCCTCAATACCAAGTCATGTCCTTCAGCCTTCTCTATCCATCTCGCTACTGGCTCTTGCCCTGGTGCTCCCTTCTCCCTGCCGTTCACAGGGAAGTGCAGAGAGACATAGCCTGGCACAGCAGCAAGTGCCTCTCAATTCAGGGACACACAGTAACTGCAATTTGCAGGCTCCTATAGAAAAGGAAACCTAGTCAAGAAGAATGACAGGTCTTGCAGGTAGTTCATGCTTCTCTGGTATCTCTTGCTGCATGCTCTGCTAACATCTAGTATGCGGGGATGTAGAGAAGTAGCTTGAATTGACTGGACCCCAAAATCTTTTGAAATGTGGAGAATTAAGCAGTTTCTTGCATGATAGTGCATAAGGCTATTTGGGTATAAAAACATAGTGAAATAGGAATTTTTTTCTTGCTTTAATAGTAAGAAGAGCAGACAGATGGCATCTTTTTCCAATGTAGCATTATGTCTTGAAGTTTTAAGAAACTTTTTTTTCATAAATAGGTATGAATGATATAAATTATAGTTTTTGGAAAAAAAAGCTTGAAACATTCATAATCATAGGTATCAAAAAGCATTATCTAATAATATAGTGAGGTTCTCAGATGGTGGAGGAGTGAAGCAATACAGGAAGTTTAACTATAAATTCACTTGGAGAAGGAAAGGCACCTTGGGTAATAAGAAAGAGTAATTGAATATTTTATAGGAAAAAAACATTGGTGCTGCTACTATCTCTGTATTGATTTTCATTAAGTGAACCTTGACATTGTTGTTTCATGGAAAAAGATGCTTCATGGTTTAAGAGAGAAAGTTTTCTCATTTGAGCATCCTCTGGTCATGATTCAGCAAGGTATTTAAAGAGCCTAATCACAGAAACATTTAGGTTGGAAAAGACATTTAAGATTATGAAGTCCAACTGTCAACCTAACAGTACAAGTCTTTAATAAAAGAATATTTTTGCATACTGATAAAAGGTAGTAGCAATCTTTTTTTTTTTTCTTTTTTTTTTTTTTTAGTAGAGGTATGGAAAGAGAAGAATTGGGAAACAAGAAAAAGGTAAAAAAACCAAAACCCCAAACAATAACAAAACCAAAATAACAAAAACAACAAAACAAGCCCAAAACCACTCACCAAAAAAACAACCACCCCAAAATGAAAAACAAGTTCTGATTCCTGTTTTGATGAGAAGGAACACCAGCAAACTTTGAGCAGCTATGTTTCTGAACTGGACAGAGGATCTGAAAGGGCAGAAAGTTTCTGAGGCTTGAATCTCAAAAGCACTTGGTACCTTTTTTTTAAAATATACAGAGCTTAATAGAAATTAATGTAATTTAACTTTTAATAATTAATTTCGTTCCTTGTGTGTGTAGTTGTCTAGCTGCTCTCATTTAAGGGTCTAGTCACAAATTGTTTATATATATTTTTTTTTAACCTGAGTTATTGCTTTCAAATCAGTCCAGGTTGGTGGTAGCCTGAAATAACTGCATTCTAATGTCTACTCACACTCATGCAGCAGCGTGTGATGTATTTTGTGTGCCACCCTGTCTAAGTGACTTACCCCTTTTGCAGTTCCTGCCCTCGTAGCAGAAGCAGCAGTGCAGGGCTTGGGGAGGCTGCCCCCTGCACAGTGCCCAGGCACCATGGCATTTCTGGCATGGCCAAACTGTGCTGTACTGAAGTAATTCCCCTGCAGACAGTGGTGCCAATCCCACAGGGCATGGCTTGCCTCATCCACAGCTCCCAGAAATGGATCCCTGCCCACACGGGCTTCCATTAGCAGGAGAAAGCTTTCCAGCCTCTTCCTTCTACTTATTTCTGGTCCATTTGAAATTTATTGCCTTATCTGCATTTAACTTAGTAAATTCCCATGCCTTATCTGCATTTAACTTAGTAAATTCCCAGTTTATCCACAGCGGTAAATATTCTGTCCTTATTCTCCTTCCTCTTTCCCTGCTTTGATAAAAATAGGGCAAAACAACTTTGATGAGACATGGTTAGAGCATTGACCAGATTATGTCTAACTGAAGAGGTAGTTATAATTAATGGATGAATCACTGAAGATTAAAACATAAAGCTGACTTATACTTCATCTACTTCTTTTCCCTTGTTGTTCTCTATTAGTTATTTTCTTACACCTTGTCTAACCTGAAATCTTGTGAGTAGCCATGCTTCTAACTATACCATACGCAAGAGACATTTTCCTTTCATCAAAGTGTCCTAATACTTATTTAGAACATTATATGCTGTGCAGCAAGCTTTAAAAATGATGGAAACCCTAAAGGCAGGGAAAGGATATTTGAGTGGATGGTGCTGCACGTTGCTTTGTTCCCCAGCCACTTCGCATAATTTAGAGAATGCAATAACCTGCAATTTAATCCATGTAATGTCACTGTGCTGGTCTCCCCATAACCTGTCCTTCCCTTCCCCCCATGAATGGTTTGAGATTGTCTGTCTCTAGAGGGATTTTTGAAAAATACTTTTTTTAAAAACACATCAATCCCATAAGCTGAGCATAAACTGAAGATCTGTGGGTTTGATCTGCAATAAAACCTCGTCAAGCTTGTGGTGTCACATCAACAGATGGGGCAAGGGGATTATTTGTCATCTTTTCTGCCTTAGTACTTGAGGCTTAAAATACAGCTGCAGACCAAGTCTAAATTTAGTCCTTCTTGAAAATTCACTGAAGTCAGTAGAAGTGAAATATGTGGCAGGAGTTGCTCTTCTGGTTGCCCATTAAACACAGGTGGCACCCACATAACACTAGACTAGGGACCAGCTGCTCACTTCTCTGGTGCTACCAGCTGGTGCTACCACTTCATCTGGTCCTTGAGCTTGCTGTCATGGACAGGCTGCAGTAAGGCTAGTCTCCTTGTGCAGGAGGCTCTTGTAGGCAAAAAGAAAAAAAAAAAAGTTCCCAGTTGGCATTCTAGGACCTGTTTTATGGAGCTGTTAATGTAAGGGCAGGACAATAGGATACCCGTCATAAGTATCAAAGAAAGTAATCACAGAGCAAAGGGAAGGGACTACTGTCTGGAAATGAAGTAAGTGCTTGTGTTGCTTAGCCTATTTTACCTCTCTAGTGGGAGAATAATACATGGATGCAGTTGAGTACCATGGGGTTTTTTAATTTCATTTTTACTGTTTTTTTTTATTACGCTTCCCTTGCCACCTGCTTGGCATATCACCACTTTGCCAGTTTGGCAAGAATCAATTATTTTATTGTGGTTAAAGCACTTAAGATGTAACCACC
The DNA here is from genome assembly GCA_013400615.1 of Syrrhaptes paradoxus. Classification (NCBI taxonomy): domain Eukaryota; kingdom Metazoa; phylum Chordata; class Aves; order Pterocliformes; family Pteroclidae; genus Syrrhaptes; species Syrrhaptes paradoxus. The sequence continues at coordinate 206,804 of VZTO01009666.1, read as the reverse complement.
TGCCTATAAAGCTACTCAGAATGTGGCTAGTGAACATAAGTAATGCTGATCATAAAATTTGGACTACTTGGTTTTGTTTATTTTTAGTATTGGATCTGCTTCTGGCTCCAATATAAATGGAAACTACTGTCCAATTCTTTGCATATATTAATATGAGTGAATGATCTCAAATAACAGAATAGCTTATTGAGCAGTTTCAGTTTATAATTGCAGAAATTCACAGTGCCTGCTCTTTGCCTAGTTTAAACAATAAAGTTTTTTTTTGTTTGTCATACAGTTTAAAGGTTAGTGGAGTGTGATTTTAATTTTTTAGAAGGCATAACTTTATGCACAAAGTTGGGAGTTATATTAATGTTATGTGGGATATTCTTGTACCTTTTTTCCCTGGTAGGTTTTCTGAAGTCACTTGGAATGACTGTTGATGCTTTTTATCTTCTGTGGTATTTCTTATAAAAGGGTCTCAAATCTTCACACAAAAACTAGTAAATACTTGTTTCCTCTCCTTGAGAGGTAGGCAGCTGTTTGTACAGCCTCTGCTACTAGCAGTCTAGCTGAAGTACAGAGAGTGAGAGGTTGTTTCCTTAGGGAGTGTGCTGTGAAATCAGTATGAAATTCTGGACAGAATCTGGAGCTCTTATCTGTAAGTGAAGTTCAGACAATTTTTTTTCTCTGCATGTGTTCCTTTGTGGACCAAAGTACTTACAACTATAGGATGTATGGTTGCATGGATCAACACGTTCCATGAAGTATTTATTTCTCCATATTGCTGAAATACTTTGTGTTCATGCTGCATCTGGAAATTTATCAGGGGTGTCTTTTGGGTGGCGTGGTCTTTTCTCCTCTTGTCCATAACTTATGTTTGCTTGGAAAACTAACCTCTCCGAGCTTCCACCTGTATCTTAGGTATTAACCAAATCTATCAAACCTTTTTTTCAAAGAGGATGGCTGACTAAAATATCTTAAGAAAAGAATGAAAGGCTTGATTTTTGTGTTAAAGAAACTTACATGTTTTCCTTACAGTCAAAGCTTCTGGGCTGCCTCCTCAACATTAATTCATCTGAGTTTTCCAGACCGATGTTTTCAGCAAAGGATATTTTTGTGATTGTATTAAGCTTTCCAGACTTAATATTACCCTGCAGTTGCACATAATGTTGTGATAAATCCTGGTCACTGAAGGCACTGCTTTAAAAATAAATAAGTAAATCGGTCCCTATGGAAATGTCTTAAGGTGAAATCTGGCAAATATGTGGCTGGGGCTCCCAGACAGAAGCCGTTCCTGACAGGAGAGCATTGCTCTGTCAGCCAGAGAGATTTGACGAGTACGGGACTTGCTTACAAGCTAATTATTGTTTGTTATCATGTTGAATTACTGAAATGTCAGATGCATTACAAAGACACTGTGACGTTGCCTGGAGCGTTTTTCTTTAGTAGTCCCTCAGTAACAGTGGAGGAAATGTTCATTTAGTTTATATTGGGATGGACAAGGTTTTCACAGGTTCTGTACTTGCAGTTGAAAGTGTAGTGGGTAATCACCACTCCATAGCATAGGCAGAATGAGACAATGTGGAGAATGGATTAGATCACCATGAATTTGATGAAACAAGATGATGAAATCTATTCGAATAAGGCTTACTGCAGCTAGTCAGCTAGTCAGGATTTGAAGTTGGTGTTTTCGTTTCCCAGCTTTGTCAGATCTGTGATGCTTTTTCTTACTTTTTGGTCTCCAAGTCTTGTGCAGTATTTGTAACCTTGATCAGATTTGTCTTGAGCTCAAGTTTGTGGTTTTCATTTAGCCCTCTGCTTCTTTTGAGTAGTGCACTGTATTTATTACTCACACTGTGTGTTTCTAACAGAATAACACGTTACCATTGACTGAAGTCTTCAGCATCTTGTTTTATGTGCTTCACAGGCATTTAGTCCTGTATTCACTTTCTACATGACAATTAAAATCACTTCAGTTCATGTCACTAGAATTAATTGCAGGCATTGTAGATAGCTGGGAATTCACTTGGCTCAGGCCAGCAGTGCTGGGTAGCTTTTAGGTCATCATATTTGTGGCCTAAAAAGGGGTAAAGGGGAGTGAAAAATCTCCATGCAGCTATTTGAAACACAAGCAAGGTTTCTGAATCTGAAAAACTGTAAGCAGATTAAGTATTCCTTATAATGTGAAATGTACTTTGAAATATAAATTGTCCAGGGAAATATTTAGCAGTAACATGCTTTTTGCTCACCTCTTAAATAACTATTCAAAATATGTATGTAATGTAATAGGAGTTTAATAGTTGATTGATAAATTGATTTTTTCCAGCTGCTGAATTCATAAGGAAAAATGTTAGCTTTGAGATTACAGTATGTAACTCAGGATCCACAGAAACACCGATTTAGTTTAGCACCAGCTGTCAAACAAGGAAAGGGAACTGCTTTGAAGCCACAAGGAGGTAGCAGGCTTCGGCATAGACTGTACTGCTATATAATACTTTCTTGTTTAGTAATTGTACATGGTAGAAGAACAGAGAAATCTCTTAACTTAGTATTTTGAATACTGATGATGATTTAATGCTTGTCTTAATAAAAAATAAACGGTTTTGAAAGGGGCATATGAAATAAGATGAGTCTTTTTGCTCCTTTTGTTTTCACATCTATCCTAAATTTTTAGGGACTTTTTACTTAATTGTTGCAGTTGGGTTTAAGGGTTTGTGACTTTGCTGCTTTTTTTTTTTAACATTGGACACCTCATACTTTGTCCGGTCCAGGAAGCATTTTGGGTTGCTGTTTCCACCTGTCAGTAGGAATAAGATGATATACAGAAAGAGTTGCATCACTTTTAAAACTCATTAGTTACAGCTTAAGGGAAAAAGCACGTACCAAACAGAATGCTCTGGATATTGGCAAGCATATACTTCTGAGAATAAATTTTTAAGATCAGGGCTTTTGCAAAGTTGAAACCCACTGTTTCATTATAAAACTTGCTTTTCACTCCCTTGTATTATACATGCTTTAAAAATTTTTCTCAACTACTGTTTACTAATTACCTGTCTTCCTGTGTTTGCATTCTCAGATTCTCACATATATTGATCTCTACATCAAAGGGCCTATCAAAATAAATATTTAGCAATGTGTTAATGAAGAAAAAAACCCAACAAACAACAAAATCCCAAACAACCCAAAACAACAACGGGTTCTATAATTTATGATATGTCATTGGGTATCTTTCAGTTTCATGAGTGATAACATCTGTGTTTGTGACAACTGGATTATTTTTCTTCTTTATCTAAGATGAACAATCTATTCCTGTATTTCCTGGAAGGTCTCTTCTTCAGATCCACCTTATGTCATTTGATTTGCAGCTGTCAACATCTCGCTGGGCACAGACAAATGGCAGAATCCTCCATTTACCCCTCTCCTGTAGAGGAGTGCCCTCAAATATTGCTGCAACTGCTGACTTTATCATTCCCTTTGTGTCTGCCTCCCAAACAGACTTTATCATGATACTTGCAGAAAAGATGATGGAGGTGTGTTCAGATCAATTAGTACCAATTAGGTCATCATTAGTACTAATGCTTAGTAGACTTCCACTTTGCCGTAATTTTTACATGCATCTCTCCTATGTGGTGTACACATAGTCATAAAAATTCTTTAGGACAGGCAGTGCCTTTGGATTTGAAACCATGTACAGCACTGGGGTTTTGTTCTTACGCTAGTGCTTTCAGCTCTGTCGTGTCAAGGTGCAGGTGGAAGGTTCTGCACTTATTGATCTACATTGAAGAATGCCACCCCGCCTTTTTAAAAGTGAGGGAATACTATTATCTGAGGATATCGGGAATAGAAGAATCCTTCTATACTTCTCTTGTCCAGCCTCTCTATGTGTTTGTCACAGGGCTGTGTAAGTGCCAGCTTATGTGGCCCCCAGTTGGTACTGTTGAGACAGTGCCCTGTGTGAAGTCCAGCCTTGAAGCTGGGAAGTGCCTAAGAACTGCCCAGGGGGCAGCTCTCTGAACCAGTCTGTTATCAGCAAAAACAAATGGTTTTGTTACCCAGTCTCTGTGACTATTTCAGTCTTCATATCTAACTTCTTATTAAATTGTTTTCTGTCTTGCAGATGACTGCAGAAATAATATTTCTCACACTGTGGTGGAGTTATCACATTGGGTTTTTTTAATGCCAGGCCTTAACTGTTGCCAATTTTTATTTGGTTTCTTTGTCTGTCTTATTTAGTGTTAACAGATGGAAAATAAGGATGCTCCAGTGTTTTTCTTTGTATTTCTTGCCTTTTTTTGATGTGTTGCATAACTGAATTAATTTGGCTAGTTCATAATACGTTTTTGTTTCTAAGATTCTGAACAAAGGATTTTAGTGACAGTGTTTGAATTTAAGATAATAAACAGTTTTTGCGTAAAATTCAGGAGTAAATTTGACAACTGAATAGAAATAATGAAGAATAAGAAGAAATGCTTTTTTTGTTTACAGATTTACTTTACTCAGTAAGGTAATCAAGGAATATGCCAGGTAAACTTAAAATAATTGTTGCAGTCTCAGTCTTCCTGAGAACTATTTCTAATGTTTTATAGAAATGGAAGAGCTGATAAGATTGGGGGGGGGGGGAAGAAATGTGTTTCTGTTTCAAACTGTAGCCTTTCTTCTTCAAAATTCCTTTATCCACAAAAAGTATGTTTTGAGATCTTGATTTTAATGTCTGTTGACTTTGTGACTTAGAGTTTGAACTTGTAACTAGTTTTGGTACAAAAAGTCTGATATTTGTTAGGGGAAAACAGATTTTTTTAATGATATTTCTTTCTCTTAACTAGATATTTAGATATTGGTTTCTTTTCATGCTATAGCTCTATTGTAGCAGAAAGAATGCTGGATGTGGGATGTTACATGCTTTGCTGGAATAAACTCTTTCATTTTATAATTTTCCAAAATGTAGAGGGATACCAAAAATAAGTTTCCAACAAAGTTCTTCCAGCATCAAAGGCTTTAGGCTACAATTTTTTTGGTTGATTTTTGTATGATTTTCTTGTCTTTGCAGAGTTGACATCATGCTCCTCCATACAGAAAAGAATGAGAAAAGGGCCTTCAGTTGTCTTCATGTACACATTAAATATTTCACCTTTTTTTAATCCAAGGTAGGAACAATTGCACTTATTGTGGGCCTTTTATTTAACTTCAAAGGCTCTAACCACCTGAAATGACACTACTGTGTGTTTCAAAAACACACCCTAAGGATATTTCATTTACAGTACTAGAGGTTTTTTTTTATTTCCTTCCCTAGAAAACCTGAACTTAATTTACCTAGTGATTTAGAGTGGAAGATTTGAGCTGCTTTTCTCCCTTCCGCAAACTCAGTGGCTAGGAATAGTTAGTTTCAGAGAATCCTTCCAAAAAGGATTAGGAAGTAGTTTTCTGGCAGGTTCCCTAGTCTGTGAGCTGGCACATTTGCAATAAAGTTTATTTTATACCGTTTGACAACCTGATGCCCAATTCTGTGGCTTCAGAGCCAAAAAGCCTTTCTATGCAAAGGGCATATTTTCAAATTAATAGCAAGAGACTTGAGGGCAGGGGGGCGGCAGGAACAACAACAACAAAAAAATCCAACTGAAGGACTCAAATCTTGTGGTGGTTTTCAAGAAATATCCAGCAGAGAAAAGCAAGCAGTATCCCCCTTCTCCCCCTTCTTTTAATTCCCTTTTTTTTTCTTTTTCCTTTTTTTTTTTTTTTTTTTTTTTTTTTTTTTTTTTTTTGGTGTTAGATGATCTTGATGGCAGAGAATGTATTTAGATTCTCCTGCTGCTTGTCTGTGCCATGTGACAGAAAGCACTCCAGTGGAAACATGTTGAAGTGCTTTTGAAAGTGGGCAGCCGGGCTCTTTCAAGGTATGAAGCATGCAGTGCTGGAGGAGTTTGTGCAGCTGCATAGCATGTTGGGGGCTGTTGTGCAATCCAGTAGAGCCGCACAGGCGGGGATGTGTAACTTCCTCCATGATACGCCCTTCATCTTAAAAATTGTGGGGAACCCTTGACTCCTGATGAACTCAATGAAGATGTATTTACACTGCAAAACAATATAATAGAATGACAGTAGGAGAAAGTTGGATATTGGGTGGTTAGAATCGCATATACAAATTTTGAACACGTATCTGAGCTTAACATTTAAGGACAGTTTATGATGCCCATCTTAGTTTTAAGAGGCACTTACAATAAATATCTACAGGAATGACATTTAGAGACATCTATCTATTGCCAAAATCAGATTGTTTACTACAAAGTATGAAACAAATTTCATTATCAGAACAGCAAAAAGCACACAGAGGAAATCTTTCATTGCTATCATTAGTCATCCTTAGTTTTCAATAGTATGAAGGCTATACTATGCTTTATATAGGCCTCCTGCTGAAGATGACTTTATTTCATCAGCCAGCTTCTGCTTTTTGCCACTCCCTAGAGGTCTTTGCTTGAAGAAAACCTGTTGTTCATAACCAGATATATTCATGTGCTTTCCATCTTCAAGATAGCTGCTCTTTCTTCTGTGTGTTGGTACAGAATAAGTATTCCCATCTTTTTTTTTATTTTTTTAGGTTTTTTTTTGCCTCAGAAGCTAATTTTTGTTTTATTACTGCATCTGGACTTTGGAGAATATTTAGTTCCTGGTGTTTTGTTGCGTGTTAGACCAAAAGATAATTTCTTTACCTTTTACAGTAAAAATGTGTTTTTCTGTTGTCAGAAAAACAATATTTTTCTCTTGTCAGACAAGTAAGCTACTGAACTTTAATAAAATTACGTATCTTCAGTTAATCTTTATCTATTGTNTTTAAGGACAGTTTATGATGCCCATCTTAGTTTTAAGAGGCACTTACAATAAATATCTACAGGAATGACATTTAGAGACATCTATCTATTGCCAAAATCAGATTGTTTACTACAAAGTATGAAAGAAATTTCATTATCAGAACAGCAAAAAGCACACAGAGGAAATCTTTCATTGCTATCATTAGTCATCCTTAGTTTTCAATAGTATGAAGGCTGTACTATGCTTTATATAGGCCTCCTGCTGAAGATGACTTTATTTCATCAGCCAGCTTCTGCTTTTTGCCACTCCCTAGAGGTCTTTGCTTGAAGAAAACCTGTTGTTCATAACCAGATATATTCATGTGCTTTCCATCTTCAAGATAGCTGCTCTTTCTTCTGTGTGTTGGTACAGAATAAGTATTCCCTTCTTTTTTTTTATTTTTTTAGGTTTTTTTTTGCCTCAGAAGCTAATTTTTGTTTTATTACTGCATCTGGACTTTGGAGAATATTTAGTTCCTGGTGTTTTGTTGCGTGTTAGACCAAAAGATAATTTCTTTACCTTTTACAGTAAAAATGTGTTTTTCTGTTGTCAGAAAAACAATATTTTTCTCTTGTCAGACAAGTAAGCTACTGAACTTTAATAAAATTACGTATCTTCAGTTAATCTTTATCTATTGTATTAAATCATCAGTCAACTCAGTATTTCATCGTCTTTTCTAGATAACTATTTGGTTTGAGTTACTTCTTAACTCCTCTCTTTGTCCTTTCTGGAAATTTTGAGGCACTTTCAACTTTATTTTGTATTTTCAGTTATTTTAGTTTAGCTCATATAGTGCAATACTAATAGCGTATTTGTGTGGTTAAATATATAACACACTTGAGGGACAAAATCATTGAAAACAATCTCATTTAAATTTTTGTTGTTGATACTTCCTGAGCAAGTAGGTGTACTGTGCTGTTATTGTTCCTTCAGAGAAGTAAGTAGCTTTATTGCTCTTGCATTCTTTCCTGTTTCTCAAATGATTCCATGCTGCAGCAAGATAACTATCACATATGAGCATGTATTAAACTGAATTGTATTCTAGTTTGAAGTTAAGATGCAAAGAAATGGCAGGTCTTAATGGTCTTTGCAATTTATCAGTAAGTCACAGTGTGTCAATAACTCAGTCTAGAATTTATTTTTTTTTTAAAGAACTTTCATGAGCAGACAGAAAACTCCTGCAAACCAAGTGGTCTTGTGTGTCTAAACCCAATGATTTTTGTTTCAGTCCTGGGAAGTCACACCTTTCCCTGTGGGAAGAGCCATGCTATGAGTCTACAAATCAGATGACCACAGTCTGAGGACACACCCATAGTTTCTAATACTTCAGATGATTTCCAAAATAAACTGTAGATGTCAACTAAAAGAGGTGGTCTGGTTTCCTCTTTGTCTTTCACATGATGATGTTTAGGAATCGATTCTTCCATACAATTTGTCTATTCGACTGGTTTGCCATCTTTCAGAAAACCTCTTTAGTCATATAAACTGAAAGAAACAGTTGACTTGCCTGTTATGTAAGAAGAAGGCTTTGCAGGTTTTTTTTTTAAGCAATTTTCATCTGCTTTTATGGAAGGGTAACAAATGCATTATGCATGCTCCTCCTCATTCAGATGCAGCACATGACTCAAGTCTTTCATTCACACATTGATCTCCCAGGCGCCTATCCTCTCCAACCTCATTTTCACTACATTTAACGTATCTCCGTTTGGTCTCAAAACTTGGTTTTAATAAAAGTGACGAGAGAGATTTTTCTGTGCGAACATTCATTTCTTGGTGTGCCTGAACTCACTGAGTGTGGCGGGGGAAGAGTGGGCGTTTGATTTGATTTCATTTTGCTCAGAAGAGTGGTGAAGTCTTCCGTCTGTGGCCACTCTCTTTGGTTGCCTCACTGCTCTAGGCAGTTGTTATAGACATTAATAAACCCCACCCTGAACTGCAATTAATTAGAACGTGGTGGAGGTCAAAGTTAAAGGAATGCTTTCACTGGCAAGCTGCAGGGTTATAATACAAGTACTGAAGGTTAGAACAGGCCGTTCTCCACATAAAAAGCATCAGTCAGACCTCGACTGCTGTTTCCCACCTCTCTAACTTTGCTTTCAATGAAATTTGGGCAGGTGAAGCAACAGGAGAAGCTAACAGCTCCAGCTGATCAACTAAAAGGCATCCTTATATTTATTTGTTATTCTGTGTTTGCTGTGAATATGTGGTTTTTGGTTTTTTTTGTGTTAAGGTTGTCTCTGGGATGAAAATGTTGGGCTAGGGACTATAAGGACTTTTAAGCATTGGTGGTGGCTAGGACAGTGGGGTCCCAGCTGCTATTAAATGCTGCTAGTAGGTACTTGAATTATTATTATATTACATTCTATGTATTTTATATAAATTATAAAAAGCAATAGCATTTTAGGTTTTTTTGCTGTTTTGTGGTTTTGGTTTTTTAACAAAGTTCATGTTTTTGTGTAAAAAAATTTCCTTTAATTTGTATTTTTTTCCACTTGTACTTAAAAATGGGAAATTGTAATAAGGCACTGCAGGATCTGAGTTACGGTGTAATACTTTACACGTATGTTAAGCATAGTCATTATTATCATGCCTAGCAACACAGTAGGCATGACTTATTACACAATATTGTGTTTGCTTATTGCCTAAGTGGAAAGCAAGGCAATTCTAACTGATTACATGTTACAGGGCTCAGTTGCAATAGTCAATTTCCCTGCCGTTCCTATTGCGTTTTGCAGGAAAATACCGTGATAGTGTTATGAATCAATTACTAAGTAGTCATTAGGAGGAAATGCATATTGAATATATTAATCACTTCCATAATAAATTATACAACTGAACGAATAAAAGCATGCATATGCTATTTGTAAATAGCTTATCATAAGTCTAAATTTTTTCCTCAATTAAATCCATAAATAGAAGAGCAAGGCATGGAGGAAACACTCTGTAGAAGCTCAGGCATAACAAAACCATGGGGCTGAAAAATCCTAGAGCCTGGGAGTCAGAAGAAGATGCAGACAGAAGCACAGAACTGTAGCAGTGCTCAGGATGCTCAAATCTGTGCAGGGTCACCCAAGGGGATAATGGGCTGGGGGTTGAGGGGGTCGGTGGCTGTGCAGGGCTGGGTACTGCAGGGTCTCCCACCTGGAGAGCTCACAGCCCTGTGGGGCAGCCCCATGGGCCAAGAGTTGCTGCGCTGAGGGGATGGGCATTAAGTAGTCTCCACTGGGATGTGAAGCTGTGGTGCAGTTAGTATTTGTGCTGTGCTGCATCTATTTAAAGGACTAAAGTTTACCTACACCACCTCTCAGCCTTACTAGGGAGGATCCTGCAAGTTAAATTAGAACTTTCTATGTTTTTTCTTCTTAACCTGTTTGTTCATTTTTAGATCTTCTGAAATAGCATCACTGTGACCAGTGAAAGCGTTTTTCCTCAGAAAACATATTGTAACTTTATTTATGTTAGTTTTCCACTTTTTTCTATTATGCACTATGTATTTACAAAAGACCTTCTACTGATATTTTCTTTTTCATATTAGTGGCTGGAAATTTTGAGAAACAAATTGGGAAATACATAAATAATTGTCTCGAATGCTGTACATTTAAGAAAGCATGCATTTAATCAAGATGTGTAATACATTTGACTATTATGGAATTGGGGAGACAAAGCTATTACTAGCTTTCTCATTTAAAAATACACAAAAGAAAAAAAAACTATTAATGATATTTTGTGAAAAGTTGCCCGATAGACATAGAGTGTGGGAAAATAATTGCTTGGAAAATGTCATGCAGCATGGAACTAATGCACCCTTATATTTTACTGTATATAGTATCAAACCAACAATTTCACAGCCTGATATCCATGACATTTCAGAGTCCTTGAATAAATTCCTTTAATATTTAAAATCAGTAACACATGCTTATCAGCTTTCTCATATTCTTCTTAGTATTCCTCCCTCTCAGAATAAAGGGAAAATTAATAATTTTATTTGCTGAACAGTTTTCCTGTTGTCTCTGACAGTAAGCCTGATAAGAAATTGTACAAATCACATGGAAGCATAAAATATGTCTTGCAAATTGTATGATTGAATGCACATCTCATTTTGGGGTGGGTAGGTGTGTATCAGGCTGTGGATACCTTAGTGAATCCAATAAAACCCCTTGAACCTGCTATTCAGTAATGTAAATGAAGCTTTGAGAAACTTGAGAGTATGTTCAATTTTTTTTTTACTTTTTTTTTTAAAGGGCAGCCTGGAAAATGTAGCATTTACTATGTACCTCTAAATGTCTCCCTGGGAACTATGGAATATTATGTTTCTTGGTCATGCCAGGTTTTATGTGTTGTAGAGCTTCCTCGAGCAGAGACAGGCATTTAATCTGAATTAGGCCAGAGAGAACATGTGCCAGTGGAGCAGCCATGGTGGCATGCGACAGCTGTGATTTGCCATCTTCGTGACAGAGCTGAGATCGAAGCCCGTTGGTGTTTTCTTTGAGCCTTCTGGTACCAGCCCGCATGTGGAGGTGGGGTGGGTGGTCCTTTGTCACTCCCGAAACACACAGGTGTGTACACTATGGTGGGACTTGTCTGGATCCTTCAAAATGTGTGGAAATAAATGCTTTAGGAGAGCCCAGCATCTTTCAGTGGGCCCTTAGGATCTTCACTGATGGTGGCAGCATTGGCCACCCTTTGCACTCCTGCCTGGAAGAGCAGATTGTCAGTGCCTCCAGGGGAGTGCCTGAGGCTGGGCTGTGCTCTTCTGAAAGGGTCAGCTTGAGTTGGTGTGAAGGGTTAGCCCTTGGCTGGCGGCCAAACCACACACACCTGCTCACACAGTTCCTGCCCCCACCCAGTGAGAGGGGAGAGAATTTAAGGGGTAAATGGAAATGAAGACTCGTGGGTTGAGATAAGAACAATTTAATAACTAAACTACAATAATATTGAAAATAATACTATATACAAATATACAATGTGATACACAGTGATACTGTCCCCCCCACCCAATGACCAAAGGCCCAGCCCCCTGCCGGCCAACGACCCCAGAGGAGGGAGGGAATGAGTGATACACAATGATACTGCCCCCCCTCACCCGATGACCAAAGGCTCAGCCT
>VZTO01009666.1:165908-190942 GCA_013400615.1 Syrrhaptes paradoxus | reverse complement strand
ATACTGTGAACAAAATGTAACATCTAATTAATTCTTTTTATACGGGATGTTTTTTATTCTGACTGGTTTAGAAACAGATCAAATTATTATTTTGACTGTATCTGTTCTCTTTTTTTTCCCTACAGATGTGCATGAAATAAGATTAATTAACAAGAACAACATGAGGGCAAAAGAAAGACCAGAGCATGGAATTTTGATGTTTTTGTCTCTCATTTTTTCAAGGCATTTTTGATGTTTTTTGACCGCAATGGAGTGTTTGATTGTGCAGTGAATAATAACTGATGTTACTTGCATAGTAGTTGTTAATACACAAGATCAACTATGAAGAATATTATCTGCTGAAACAATTCTTCAGTGGCTGCAAGAAGCTCACAACTTGTCTGAGACTACATGATACATGTTTAAAATTTGTGGGTGTGTATGTATACTTAAAAGTACTATGGAGGCCAATTATTTTTAACATCTTGATTTCAAGGTCAATATAATTTGTTTCTTCTCAGAATAATAAAGAAAAAGAAAGATAAAAAAATTAAAGATTTAATAGGCTTTTATCTTAGCTGTTATTTCAGGAAGCTTTTATGTAGTGTGTTCAGGAAAAAAAAAGGTAAAAAAGTAAAATACAGTACAAAAATGAGTTGTGCCACGAGTAGTAAGTGGAATCAAAGTACACAGAGAAAAAAAAATATATTTTTATATGCCTCGGTTCATGTTAATAATTGATGAAGACTGCATAAATTGGTTTTGTTAACTCTTCTTTTTTGACTTTGATATATAATTCATGGTTTAAAAAATAGAAAATGCCAAAGTAAACTTTTTTTTGAGGATCTTGCAATACTTCTTGAATGGTTTATGTTTGGAGGTTAGATTTAGTGTTATGATTAGAGGTATGAACAGCTGGCTAGTTTAGAACTCAAGTACAAAGAAAATGCATGGGATAATTGGGAAGATCTGAAGTGTCCTCTTTCCTTCTAACNAAAAAAAAAAAAAGAAAAAAGAGACTATTTTAAAGTAGCAAAGTAATATAAATAGATGTACAAATGTATCCTTACATGTTTCAGAGTGGTATTGTAGTTCACCAAAAATAGGGATAGCTCTCAGCTCTGGAAATAAGCAAAAAATAAAACCACTGACACAAAGCCCTAGGGCTCAATTATCTTACGGGGTAAAAATCTTAATTTGACTCTTTTTATAAGCTATGAGAATGGAACAACACGTTGGTATACAGCTGTGGAAGTATCTTCAAGGAAATTTTTTCTTTATTTGGACTGCCTGGTCAATACACTCCTCCCCAGGAAACAAAGTGAAGGGTCTCCGAGTTGCCTGAATTTCCTTATGGAAATGGTGATAATTACGAAGCCACATCAAGATGGTAAGGGTGGTACCTTGCTCTACTGGAGCTGATGGGAAGAGCTTATGCAAACAGGGTTCAACCTAATGATTCTCTGTTGCTTACAGTTCAATACCTATTCCATTGAACTAAATACAGATCAGAAAAGCACAGAAGACATAAAAAAGGCAGTTAGTCAGTAACAGGAAACTTGTAAAGAACTCTTAAGGACATTTATGATAATGAATGTCTAAACCTAGTTTTCAGGATTTGCTTCAAGTTCTACTGAGTTGCTGAAGCATTAAAAGTGGTGGTGCATATTTGTCCAGACCAAGGAGATCACAGACAATTATTTCATGTTAATACTGTGAACAAAATGTAACATCTAATTAATTCTTTTTATACGGGATGTTTTTTATTCTGACTGGTTTAGAAACAGATCAAATTATTATTTTGACTGTATCTGTTCTCTTTTTTTTCCCTACAGATGTGCATGAAATAAGATTAATTAACAAGAACAACATGAGGGCAAAAGAAAGACCAGAGCATGGAATTTTGATGTTTTTATCTCTCATTTTTTCAAGGCATTTTTGATGTTTTTTGACCGCAATGGAGTGTTTGATTGTGCAGTGAATAATAACTGATGTTACTTGCATAGTAGTTGTTAATACACAAGATCAACTATGAAGAATATTATCTGCTGAAACAATTCTTCAGTGGCTGCAAGAAGCTCACAACTTGTCTGAGACTACATGATACATGTTTAAAATTTGTGGGTGTGTATGTATACTTAAAAGTACTATGGAGGCCAATTATTTTTAACATCTTGATTTCAAGGTCAATATAATTTGTTTCTTCTCAGAATAATAAAGAAAAAGAAAGATAAAAAAATTAAAGATTTAATAGGCTTTTATCTTAGCTGTTATTTCAGGAAGCTTTTATGTAGTGTGTTCAGGAAAAAAAAAGGTAAAAAAGTAAAATACAGTACAAAAATGAGTTGTGCCACGAGTAGTAAGTGGAATCAAAGTACACAGAGAAAAAAAATATATTTTTATATGCCTCGGTTCATGTTAATAATTGATGAAGACTGCATAAATTGGTTTTGTTAACTCTTCTTTTTTGACTTTGATATATAATTCATGGTTTAAAAAATAGAAAATGCCAAAGTAAACTTTTTTTTGAGGATCTTGCAATACTTCTTGAATGGTTTATGTTTGGAGGTTAGATTTAGTGTTATGATTAGAGGTATGAACAGCTGGCTAGTTTAGAACTCAAGTACAAAGAAAATGCATGGGATAATTGGGAAGATCTGAAGTGTCCTCTTTCCTTCTAACACTCCCCTTCTCCAAACTGGAATAAAAATTACAGAGACCGTCTATGCTGTAAAATGACCGATAACTGCTTTATCATGTGAAGTCACTTGCTTTAATTTGTTTCCATTTGACAGTCAAAATTTCCATTTCAGAGTCAAAATATGAGAGTCTGTTGCAGATCATAAAAGCCTGATAAAACTTGGCATGAGACCATCATGATTGTGAGAGGTGGATATAACGGTACTTATTTACAGCCTTTTTTTTTGTTTTGTTTTGCTGTAGGTATTAGATTTTACTACTTTATGATGCACTTGTCTCAATGAAAAGAAATTCTAAATGCTTCAATAAACCTATTTTTTTTTTTCTTTTCTACAAACTGGTGAAATCAGACACAGTCACAAGTTTGTTGTTCTAATGTTCTGGCTGTCAAGCAACAGGCAGAAAAAGTTGATCAGGTCACTTTAATGCTTTTTCCAGACAATATACCTTCATTTAGTATATATTTTCTACAACTTAAAAAGATACAAATGAGTGGCTATGAAGAAAATAATCTAGGAAGGAGAAGAGATAGTAGGCAGCAAATAACTGTGCTACTTTGCTGTAAGTGCTTAGCTGGTGTTAAGGTGTGCACGCAACAGCTCTGAGATGCATTGCTGGAGGTGTTATCTTCACTTACAGGATTTCTCATTTAACTATCAGCACTGCTTTTAAGAGTATCTCAGGGGAGGAATAAAAAAAAGATGGAGAACCTATCAGGTATGCTACATCTGTGTGCATGCTACTAAAATTAATTTCCAGTGAGACTTTTGTGAAATTTTACTCATAGAGGCTGATATCTATGTTTGTCAGGGTTTTTTTTCTCAGGGAGGACATGACCAGTGTAGCAGTATTGTTATGACTCGCTGAAGAACTAGGCAGCAAGTTGCTTGGCATGTGTGGAAATACTGAACTTTTTGTCACTGTGGTGTTTAGTGGTCAAGTCAGTTACTCATCAGATAAATACCCTATTAATTACTAGTGGAACAACCCAAGGTCCCTTTTGTTTTTCTGGTACTGTTAGTATCATCATCAATCACAAAGTATTACCATGCAATAGGAAGAACACAAACACGTCTATGGTGAGAATTTGTGTTATTTAGAATAGGAACTAAATTTAAGAGGACCAAAACCACTTCTGATTGCTAACCTAGCATTTGCTTACAGCCCTCTCAGTGCATGGGACAGCCACCTGCCTGGGCTGTCCCAGATGGGGCAGCCCCAGAACAATTCCTCCTTGTAGCACTCCAGGGACCCCCTTGTTTTGGAGAGGAGCTAAAGTTGGAGTGCATAGTTGGCAGAGGTAGAAAATGACACAAACAGAGTTTTGAAGACAGGATTCTGGACTTTGTGGATTACTCGCAGCCTGCTCAAGAGCACATGAGTAGCTGCTTCTGCCTCATTTTTCATCTCCCTGTCTGACAGCTCGATGAGAAGGGAAGTATAACCTACATTTGAAAGTTACTTTTTTATTGCACAGGAATTATGCTGCCATTAAAAGACAGAAATACCCTCTTCTATCCTCCTTATGGACTTGAGCAATCCTCATGTGCCCTATTTAAGCAGGCTTTTCTAATGCCTTGAGTGAGTGGCACCAGAGAGTAAGCAGAAGGGAAAGTTGGCCTCAGTCTTGCTTGATGTGCTTTAGAAGTAGCATCCCAGCTATGAACCAGGAAGAGACAAATTCAAACTGATTTTAATAGTTTTGCTGTAACTGGATACTTATAACAGTAGCTGAGAAAATATTGTATGCTTTCTGTGCATATGTTTGCAGGAAACCACACTACACAGAGCAGTCTATAGGAAGATAATGTATTGTAGCCTGACTGGTTGTAGCATAGCCTGGACAATCATAGCAGAGACCTTGAAAGCAGACACAAGAAGAAACAAGAGTTCCTCTCACCAGAGCACCATGTGTTGATCAGTATGAATGCAACCCAGAGAGGAACTGGTTTTAGAGAACTGTAAAACCAGTACACAATGTTTAATTGTGCTGATAAAGCCATTAATGTGCTGTCTTGAATCTTCAAAAATGGTGAGAATAACAGGAATCCCTTACTGGTGGAAATTATATACCTTAATTGATGATAAGGAGAAACTGGACCCTTACATTAAGTCATTTGCCAATGACTGCTTGGAGCCACATGAGTTAAATGTATGTAGCCCTATATATCAACCTCTGAAAACTGTTCGTAACTAATAGCACAGGTGAAATTGTCTTTAGATCCTATTTGTAAGCCCACAACAAAAACAGCTACTGCTGATGCTATGCATCAGAATCAGGTCATCATATACCCTGTGCTGTAGAGGTACGTGCATAGGTATTGTCTGGTATCATTAAAGGCAACTGTACTTTAGAATCTGGACAAAGGTTTTGCTGATTGTGTTAAATTGGTCTGGTATCCCACTGTTAAATCTGGATGCAACATCTCATTGGAATCAAGAGTATTTGTGTATCATCAGAAAGGTCCTTTGTGTATTAATTATCTCATTGTTTCTTTTGTGAATGTTTCTTCTGGCTGAATAACCTGCCAGGAATATACCCATGATGGATATCCATTTTCACTGACTGAGACTGCTAGCAAAAAATATAAAGGTTTTATTGTAATTAGTTCTTTTTTACATCTGTGTATAATCTTTTGATTACATTTCTTATTACATTTTGTTACAGATAATTAATATCATATCCTGTAACACGATTTCCTATAAAAACAGAAGGTATGCATTCCTTTTATTTAAGATTGCAGTGTACCACAGTAATTGAATTTTATATACTAGAGGCTTAAAAGGAGTGCTGTTTCTTGATTGCAAAAAGTGTCACTTCCCCAGTTTCAGGATGTGAGTTGCTTGCCGGGAATATGGTGTTGCTAGGCTGTAGGCCTAGATGGACCTTGGGGAATCTCAGCTCAAGTGTCAGTAAAGGTGACAGAGACTGGTGGGATGTAGACTTGGCATCCTCCTTCTGTTCTGTCCTCACACAGTACCAGAAATGAGCTCCCAGCATGGGTGGGACTTCTAGTCTCTTAGGAAAAGGACTTCCTTGCTTGGCACTCTCAGGACTTTTTTCCTAGCAGTCAGAGCTCTGTCATGTATTTCCTCTAGACACAAACAGCTTCTTGGTCTTTCTGTAGGGCATGCTTGGCCCATGATCTAGTTAGATGTAGATTTCCTCCAGGTTCTTCACCTCTGTAATTCCTTTGTCTTTGGGAATGATGTATGGTGGAATCTAGTCTAGGGAACAGGTGTCTTCATGAGTAGAGAATTTCAACTATAATATGATTTTTAAAAACCCCTTTTGGCTGTAGAACATCCCAGGGATTAGAGAAGAGGACAGTGTAGTCTTTTGTCTTGCAGAACAGACTCTTAACATCTGTTGACTCCACTTGGCTTTTCAGCTAAATTCAGTTCAGCTTGTGGCTTGACTTCCTTTGATTTATCTTGATTTTTCTATTGCTTTTTAACAATTCTTTAAAAATAAAACAATTTTTAGTAGATCAGTTTTCTTATACTTTTTATATTTGCTTTTGTTCTGTTCCTGTTACACAAAAGGATCCCAACTCAGGTTTAATAGCTGAAATTCAGACTGATTCTCAACCTGCCATCCACTGATAAATTCATGCCCTGGCTTCCAATAAAACACAAGTACTATGTATGTATTCTCTCCATTTGTATTTTTCTATTTTAATGGATTAATAGGAATGCAAAATAAGTGTTTTAATATCTATATGATGATAACAACAATTTCTGCTGTATCAAGCACAGTACTGGCAAAAGCTCAGCCTTCAGAAAGCTATTAAACAGAATTTGAGATTTGTCATGCCCTTGGTTCAGCTGTGGAATGGGAGAAAACAGTTATTTGCTCAGAGTGAAAGGAACTGCAGAGTTGTGTCAATTGCAAACAAAATTCCCAGTATATTGGAACATTACGAAGACTTTCAGTTCCCAAAGTGCTCATGGTTATCTGCTATATTACATAACCTTAGTCTGAGCCGCTTTAGAAAGTAAAAAGGCCCTTTTTAAAGTATTAAGCTATCTTCAGTAGAGGCTGACATTTTGAAAAGTAAATGGTAAGTCTGAGTGTGTGAGAAGTCAGTTTAAGAAGTCTTAAAAAAGCTTTAAGAAGTTAAGCACCTGCCATCTGAAAAGTAGTCCTTTCTGAGGCCTCTAAACTTGAACATTGAAAATCATTAGCTGTTTCTGAAAATTTTGCTCACACAATACCCACATTGCTTTTTTGCAAGGTGTCCAGTGCTTTAAGCTACTTACAGGCTAGATAGAACAAATGATGGAAGAGAAAATGGAACTTGCAGGGTTGTGAATGAGTTGTGTGAATTTTCACAATATTGCTAGACCTATAGCAAAGAATTTACCTCGTTTCTTGCTTAGTGTTGCCATCCAACGGATGGCAGTATAGTGCACAAAGAATTTGTTTATGGTCAGTCCTTTTTAGGGATTTTATTTTTGTATGCAGTGGTCTTCAATAAGGTTTTGGTTTTCTGTATAAGCACATGCTTATCTGGGAGAATTAGAAAATTACTGGACTAAAAATTGGGTTGTGCTCAAATAAATGTTGGAAAAGAGGGGTAGGAAATCTTGATTGCCTTTGTTTTAATTGATGTAGAAATGCTACTGGAAACAACTAGATTTGCAGAAGCAAATAAATAAATTGAAATGTGAATTTCTTTGTTTGGTGCTAACACCTACCTCTATGAAAGTGTTATCAGAGGATCTGGTTGAAGGGCTTGACAGAAGAAGTTATAGATAAATAGGCAAAGTCAGTGTTAATACCCAAGATCAGATACTAATCACTGAAGAGTTTTTAAGTAATTCAGAGATGAAGTGGCTCAGATAAATTGCCAATTGTGATGTGAAGCTTCTCATTTAAAATTTTAATACCTCTTTCTGATGCCAGGACTCCAGGGGAGAGCTGGGAACCACCGCCTGTTAAGGCTGAAGACTATATGGGACAAGTGAGGAGAAACCACAGCAAACAGTGAATGGGGGAACACAAGGCTAAATACAATAAAGCAGAGAACAGTAATTTTTAAAGGGAATTCATTCTTGGCAAACCTGATCTGAGCTCTTTGCAGCTTTCTAAGATTTCCAGAAGGCATTAGACAGTTCCCCTTGATCAAAGGCTCTTACGGAAACAAAGCTGCCATGGGAAGGAGGGAAGATCCTTGCAGGTGTGGGTAATTGCTTAAAGAACAGTGTGGCCCTGTCCTTTAGTTCCTAACATAGTAACTCTAATTAGGGGAAAAGAATATGTAAGGTAGATAAAATACAGGAAAGATATTTGTAAGGTGATGGTGTTTTGTAGTAAAAGATGTCTACTGCTTGCTTTCTCGTGAAGTAAGCTTGTGATTTTATGATACTATTTTAGTGTCTGGCCATAGATGATCCTAACAAAACTAACAAGCATTTAGCTGTGTCATTTCAATTTACATCTGACCTGAGAGTCAACAGATTTAAATATCTTCCCCATCTCCAGTCTATGTTACTCTTCAGTGTTCACTTATGAAAATCAGAGAACCTTCCTGAGCCAATACCCCTGACTTGTTATTGAAATATGCAACACAAAGCTCTTACAGAAACCTGAAACTTGCCCTGTAAATGTGAGTTCTTTACGAGCGCAGTATTCTGGTTTTAGAATAGTTTGCCTTAGTCCACCTTTGCTGCTTTACTGATATGGTAAATAGCCAACTGACCAGAAAAATTGTCTCCATTGTTTTATAGCTACAAATTCCTTAAAACTCAGTCAAATAACTAAACAGAAGGAAAAACTATGAGACAGATAATGTGTGTGCAAGAGATTATCTGAAAGGCAGATTAAAAAGGGAGACATAAAATACAGCATTAAACATTCCAATTAGAGCAAGGAGAGGACAGCAGAAAAGCTGCTTCAGATCAGACTGGTGAGAGGAAAAAAATAAACTTGAATTTTTGTAATCCTCATTTAAATTTAATTGGTTTGAAATGAATATTTTGAGACATACTTTACAATTCCCAGTGTGTTCTTAAGTGTTTTCGATTTGCTTACTTTGAAAGTTTTTCTGAATATACCTTTGTATCTGAACCTGCAAGGTACTTTTTGTACTGTTTTAGTGTTTTTTCTGACAGATGAAACCTTTGAGCTTTTCAAAGTCAAAAGCCAATTTGAGAAAACTGTTTTTCTGTATCCCTGGACTACATTTGTGAAAAATACAGCAAATATATTTATAGTTCCTACAAGCAGAACTAGAAAATTCTGTCTAGATGTTTCAATTATGGCAGTTGTTCTCTTACTATATTTACTTTACAGGTGCAAGCATCAAAACTCAGGTACAGACCTGGGCTTCTGACAACTTTGTGATGGTATATTTAGAAGTAGGGGTATTTTTTGGATTATTTCATTACTAGCAGTCATTTTTATTTGGAGAGTGCCCAGAGGTCAATCAAAAATGGAGCCATGCTGTGCTAGCCATGGGAATAATACAAAATAAGGGTGATTTGTATCTCAAATTTCATTGTGCTTCCAATCAAATTAGGCACTGCTGGGGGCCTTACTATACTGGGAAAATATCAAATCTTTGTGATTTCAGAATGTTTTTTAGTAATGGAGCTAGCCTTAGTTTGGCCAGTATTCCTTGTCCATATTTAACTGTTCATGAGAAAATAATTGGTAGTATTTTCAAATTATGTTTTATTATTTATTAATCCATTTACTTCCTAGATGACATAGCAAAAGTATCTGGTTTGTTTTGGTCAAGACTGTTTTGTTTGGCTTTGCTTTGCTTTGATTTTTTTGTTTGTTTGGCTTTGGCTGTTTTGTTTTTCCGAATGCCAGAGTCTCCCTAATCCTTGTGTCACTTAGAAATGTTTTGACTAACCAAATAAAATTATGTGCGTGGATACTTCGCTTTGCATTTAGTAGTGGCCTTGGTTGTAGTTACATCTTAGCAAATCCATACAATAGAATATAACTCAAAAGTAACATCGTGTTTGAAATTAATTTCAATAACAATTTAGGTTTTTTTTCTTTTTTTCTTCTTCTTTCTTCTTTTTTCTTTTTTTTCTTTTTTTTTTTTTCTTAGCTTGTATTTCAATGGCAGAGACTATTCTAAATACCATTTTAAGCTTGTGCAGTTACAGTTTGGAATTGCATCACATTAAGTAACATTTTGAGTGGTTATAAACCACAGCATCAGAAAAGTTTACATTAAATTGTAGAAAGCAAAGGAAAAAAGACATAAATGGTTATATTAATTTATATTAATATTTTATTCCTACATAGGACTTTTTCTTTAAAATTAATGAATATATGTTATTTGTCTCTCTTGTGAATTTGAAGTTTCAAAAATTCCGGCTAAATATAGTACATAATTATGCAAGGTGAAAAGACAGATGCTTTTTGAATGTTGGTGATGTCCTGCCTTTGGCATTTACTCAGATATTAGTACTGAGAATTTTCATTTTATTTGGAAGTTCACTTAACATTTATTTTCACTTTGTAGAACTTAGATAACTAAAACCTGCATAAGGTTCCTCAAATCACGTTCATGTTCAAAACCATTCTGTGGACAAGAATCTAGCTTCCGTTACAAATATTTATACAGACTTCAAAATAATTCCGATGAAAGTAACATGTATTTTTGGTAGTAGTAATGTGTAGCTGCATGTAGCTAGGAAGAAAAGAGATTTGTATTCTGAGAATTTTCTCAGCATGTTAAATGCCTGTTTAAATATAGTAGATGAGATGGAAAATCAAGTTTAGTGTTGAAGACATCCTGCCATGACAGAACAAATTTTCCTGGTAATTTAATCAAATGATTTTTCTGAGTTTGTATGGGTGCATCTAAAAAATGTCACTTCTAAGATTTACTTTTAAATAATTTCAGAGAGGTGATTGTCACCGTGAAAACTGAATTCTAACTCCAGGATGTCTGATTTTTCAGTATTGTCCCTAAATGGGACATCACTTAATTCTATGAAGGTGCTTAACCTTTTGGATCAGATGCATCCCTAAAGTCTGTAAGTAGCAGAGGAAGGCATTTCTGTTTGCAGAGGAGGCTGTTGCAAAGCAGGATAGCAGATGCTGGGCTGGTGTGCCCAATGCAGGGCTTGTGTGACCATGGGGCAGCCTGACAACATCCTTCCTTGGACAGAACAGGGTCCGTGGTCGCCAGCACCACAAGGAGGGAGATTTTGTGCTGATATTCCCCACCTTGGTGGGACACCAGCAGTAGCAGTTAGGATGGCTGAACTCTTGTGTGCTCTCCTCCTTTCTGTGCAAGAGGGCAGTGAGAGGGAGTGGGTTGAGTTAGGGTGGTTGTGACTTTTACCATGCACCTTGATCCATGAGGTGTGTTTATTTTAATGTTTTTGTATAAATCAAAATGATGAAAAGATGATATAAACAGGGTAGGCAGTGTTGTTGATGGAACAGTGCTTGGCATAGAGGAGTTCCCATGCTGGAGGGTCTGTGTGCCATCCGCTAGATGGGGTTTCCTCTCACAGATGAGAAGAGTTTTTAAAACTATTTTTGGCAATGAAAATAACTGCAGAACTGGTCATGCAGGGTTGTCAGTAAAAGAAAAATGCATGAAAAAACCCACAGGGATAACTGTTGCTGAAACCATGGGAAGCTCTTTGTTTATTTAAAAAAATGCAACAACCTAATTCATATGTATGGAAGAGCTAGGAATGCATAGATTCTCACAAAGGCATAGGACATCTTTCAGTCCTTTGGAATTGCCTTTCTGAGAATGTGTTAATTTATTTTATTTTGTCTAAATACAAAGAAAGGTACTGCCTATGGCAGGTAATCCTGCAGAAATACGACTGTCAAGCTATTGGTTATGTTGATTCCTGCTGAGAAATTACAAGGGAAATAGGCTCAGAACTTGCCTAAGTGAGTTTTGCTGCTGAAACACATTTAGATGGAAGTGCGGATCTCATAAGATGTAATCAGTTTGCCTTCTGGTGTCATGGTTTTGTTTGCAGCAGGATTATAGCTTCGTGATTGCTCTGTCTGTTAGGGAACAGATATAAAAAGCATTTGACTGTAATTTGAAGAAACACTGAAGACTCCTGGGGTAAAATCTGGTTTTGGTTGCTAAGTCAAATTTTTGGTAGTAGTGTTGAGTAAATTTTGTATTTAAATTTTGATTCCTCATTTAAGAGAAATTAAAATAATAAATCTTGCTTGCAAAGTATGGTATGAAAACTGGAATATGATTCTAAAAATAATAAAGCATTGTATGTTTCCTAGTCTACATTATGTTTGTTAAATTTTGAAAGTGGTCCAAATTTGGTCTTTCTGCTACAGGATGAGAAGGAGACTGCGTAATTTTCAGTTGAGTTCAAGAAGTAACATAGCAAAGAAGGTACTGATATACATCCTAGATAGTTAGGACTTTTCTGCCGTAAGATGCAATTGCTTAATTTCACAAATATAATTGGATATTCATCAGTAAGGAGAATGAAAAACTGAAGGCATAAATTATATGAACCTCCATCATAAATCTGAAAACCAGAATAATTATATTATCTGGAAAAGAAAAATATTACTGTTATAGGCGAAAATATTTCCGATGTAGTAGAATAAAACATTCAAAAAACCTCCACCACTTCAATATTCCATGTTTTATTTTGTACTCTCAAATACAACTTTACAAAGTTTTATTTAAAATGAAGGCATAAAACTGTCTCTCTTCTTTTTTTTTTGTAGTTTGCACTAGTTGTGTTGTCTTTGTTGATGGGTGAAAAAAGAGATTTCTGTACTTTGTCGTTTAACTTGATTATTCAGGTTTATGTTAGTAAGGAGGCTGGCATTTCACAGAAAGCATGAGTCTTGTGAATAAGTTGTTATGATAACAATATCTAGTGAAAAAAAAATATATCCTGCCATTAGTTCAGAAATGGATTTCAGGATATCAGATTTGGATTTTTTCACCTGTGAACAGCTTGATATTAGAGGGATTGTCTTTTCTCTTCTGACCCCAAACTACTTTAGGAGCTCATAGTCTCCAGAAGTGATTGGACCAAAACTAGTTCCAAAGTTATGTCAAACTTTTCTTTTTCTTTATTTGCACATATTCTGTAAGGAGTCTTCTGCCAGCATGTGTGATTTTTGTTTGTTTTGGGGTTTTTTTAGGAGAAAAAAATTGCATGGACTTTTAGTTTAAAAAATATTGCTTGTGCTTTGCTATTAACACCTGAGATTTTAAAATACACAGGGCCCTTCTCTCATTTTGAAGACCAATAAATTCCCACTGAGATATGAAAAAATGCCAAGCTAAAGCATGAGGAAGCGTTGCAGACATGGTCTTTGCTATTGAGATAAAATAATGAAGCAGATTAATGCTTCTGTGTCATCTGTTTTTTGTTTAATTGTGTGATTTTTTTTAAACTATTATTTTTAAAAGTATTACTTTTGTCAGGAAATATATATTTATAAAACAAGTATTTTTCATTAGTTTTGGTAAAATGCAATTCTTTTTCTTATAAAAGTGTGAGCACGTCTGATCACCAAAGCACCCAGAAATTTCACAAGAGACTGTATAAATCCTAGGAGGAACTTCCCTTAATCAATCTTGATTTGTCTCCTTATTCTTGGTTTTGTTTTCCTCTGAATGCAGTATTTCTTGCTAAGATCTTTTTTTCCTGAATCTCAATTAGATTTTCCCCATGGCAAATGAGTTGTGTATTTCATGTTTCAGTAAATATGCACTCTAGTTTCAGAGCCCATCAGTTTTTGGTGCATTTATGATGCAGTTTGTGGGAGAGGAGAGAGGTATTCTGTTTTAAATGGGAACAAACTTTAGTCTCTGGAATGACAGGCTAGTAAACATTCATTATTATGTGATTAATAGTTCAGTGAAATGAAAGCACCTTTATGTTTTCTGTTGAAGTGCATGGTCATTCATTTTTGTATTCTCAGTGCCATGACTAGGAAGTAGAAATTGATGCTGTGGTGTTTTCTGGGAATAATTTCTTTATTGAATCCTAATCCCTTCAGGATACTCTCTNTTTTTTGGGGGGGGGGGGGGTTAAGCTTTAGTGCTTAATTCCAGCCTAGTTCTGAGCTTTCCCTGTAGCAATGTTTCAGACATGATTTCATCACTAATCCGTACCCATAGTTCTTCACCATGGACGGATTTGAGGGTGACTGTGTGTATTTATGCAAACAGTGCTCCACAACTGCTGATGGAGATCCTATAATAATGTGTTTTCTTATGGCAGAGCTGTNAAGTTACCTTCTGGCTTATTTCAGAATACCTGCTCTGATTTCTTCTTTTGAGTAACCTACTAACAACAAAGTACCTGATTTTCTTCACAGCTGTGACCTTTTATGTATGTGGGGTTTTTGGTCGTGTTTAATTNATGGAGATCCTATAATAATGTGTTTTCTTATGGCAGAGCTGTAATGTTTGGCTCATGGCTGTGCCACTCAGGATAAGCTACAGAAAGGGACTAACCCAAGTCCATTTCCCCCCCTCACCCTTTTTTTTTTCCTGTACTGCTGTGACTGATTAGAGACTTCATTGCTTTTCAGATAGCCAGATCAGAAATAGAAAAGCATGGCAGCATCCTCTCCCACGCCTTTCTCCCCATCTCCTCTTGTCAAAAATCATCGAGGTCTGGGAGATGAGAAGTTGCATTTCGTATGTTGACCACTCAGGAATGTGCAAATGAAAGTATATTATTCGTTCTCTCATTGCATTATGAATATTAAAATAAAATTGTTATTATCTCATGCTCTTCCCCTGCAGATTTGCACACAGATTGCATTCTTGCCTTTGAAATAGGAGTTCAAGTCATGTAGCTCTCTACTGTAGAACATTTTTCTTTCCCTGATTTCAGTTTCAAACACAAACTCTTGTTAATATTTGAAGTTATTGTTCAGAAAACCTCTGAAGGAAAAGCCACACTTCAGCCAATGGCAGAACCTCCCTTTCGTAAGGACTAGCCAGAGCACTGAGAGCATCAAGGCATCATCGGAAAAAGAAACTTAGCCTTGAGCAGGGTGGAGGGTGATGCCTTAGCATTGCTAAGGAGGTAGCTTTGTGTATGGTGTGGCATTCTGACTGAAAATGTGCTCTGAGGAGGAGGAAAGATGCAGTTTAAAGTTAAACTGACAAATGTTAAGTTGTGGTTTCTGAAGAAATATATTCAAAAATGTCCCAAGCAAAGGGTTTATTTTCTTGTGATAAGCAGCACAACAACCACGGCCAGCTATTTTCAAGGTATGAACAACAGCAGCAGTAATAACAACTCACCTGTATTTTCACATTGGAATATATGGAGATAGTCATCTCCATAAACACTCCTTACAGAGGACAGTTATTGACATAATACCACTTAATATGAAAAAATGCATTTAGTAACATCTTGTTGGGATGCTGCGCCAGGATTTGTAGATGTTGCTTTGATTTAGTTTGTCAGGGTTGACAGTGAGACATTGGGAAGAATGAAGAATTACCCATAATATTAATAAATTGTTTCTTCCTATTGTGTATTTCCTGGTAGTCAACTGTTTATTCTAGATATAGTGGTGGGATTTTAAAAATATTTTAATTCCTGTCAGTCAGGTGTGAATAAATAGAGGAAGAAACCCATAAACGTTGTTGGTTCTGCCTGGCCAGTTGTTAGCTTATGTTCTTTCCAGGTGGATGACGCTAAATGTAGGGAGAGGGTAAGATGCCTCAGGTACTGATCAACAGCAAGTGTTGCAAATGTTGATTGCTTTTGGTTACTGGGCAGAATTTTAATTTCTTGGATTCTATCTAGTATCTATAACTTGTGGGGAAATTTGGAATGGTGCTTGAAGGAAGATGCACATTTTAATAATCTTGCTAGGTAAAGATTTTGTGGCTCGAAATTGATTCTTTCTTCCCTTCTCTTTCTCTTTTGTACTCAAGTAAGTCTCCAGTCATCTTTCAGGTGATATGTTGCAGGCATCCAATATCCAATACCATTGGCTGGTAACGTGATAGTAGCTCTTAGCTGTTCACTCTAGTAATTTGTATTTTAATAGTGTGTCAGGATGAAGCTGCCAGAGCTTTTGGTAGAGCTGTCAGATTTTGTGGTGTGTGGGGTTTTATTGTGGGTTTGTTTGTTGTTTTTTTTTGGGGGGGTGGGGGGGGGTTGTTTGTTTGTTTATTTGTTTGTTTGTTTTTCCTGAGGATTGTCAGCTAAGAGCAGACCATCTGGAAACCTGGGACTCTTGAGTCCTGAGATGCCAGTGACTGCAGTCAATTAGGATCTTAGTCTGTCCAACCAGTATTTCTTATGAACCTGGGATGGTTCTAGTTCAGTAGTGAAGCTGAAAGCTCCAAAGGATAAGAACGAGATATGTCCATTTTATGTATGTTGACATTTTATATTTGTATGTACATAAATAGATATCTAAGTATGTAATTATTTTAAGTTGGTACGATCATAGAATCACAGAATGGTTTGGGTTGGAAGGGTCCTTCAAAAATCATCTAGTCCAACCCCTCTGCAATGAGCAGGGACATCTTCAGCTAGATCAGGTTGCTCAGAGTCTCATTCAACCTGACCTTGGTTGTTTCCAAGAATGGGACATCTACCACCTCTCTGGGCAACCTGGGCAGCCTCATTGTAAAAAACAGCTGCTTTTATATCTAGTTTGAATCTACTCTCTTTTAGTTTAAAACCATTACTCCTTGTCCTATAGCTACAGGCCCTATCCAGCTCCAGTTTAATAAACCGTCACCCAGCAGTGCATTCTAGGACACAGTTTATATTATTTACTGAATTTAGTTTAAATATAATTTGGAACTGGATTTCTTTTTACCTGTGTTCTTTCCTAGTTCTTAGATTGGTTTTCATGATTTTAAAACCAAGCTTACTGTAGGTGCTATCCAACTTCTGTGTTTTGCTTTCTGAGAACATTCAAGCAATCAAATTTTGCTCACATCAGTGCTCCTGGTAAACAAATTTTAAGTTTCCCCATTTGAGTATGCACACTGGGAGTGGAACTGTACACAGTGCCATGGTATTACTTGACGCAGTGATAGAAGTGAGTTCCCAAAACCCCCAACCAGAACATGGCACAGAAGCAACTAAATATGCCTTTCTTAGCTAGGATAGTACAGGAAGATGCAATATCTTTGTGTAAATGTGACGAGAGAAAATTGCATTCAAACTCTGCTCCCAGCCAATAAATCTTACAGCAGCCTAACTTTTCTTGGAATGAGGCCTCAGGCAAAGCACAAGTGACATAGAAAAAAGAAAAAAATCCCTTAATATTTTCATGGTTCTTTTTCTCTATCGTTTCACCATAAATTGCAAGTCCTTTCACAGAGAGTCTTGGAACCTTAGGGCTTTTTGTAAAGTTCTCCTAGTGACTGTATTACACTTATCCCATAGGGCAAAAAGAAACTATATCTTGTCCTATCTCCCCATTCACATCACAGACTTCTTAAAGATCAAATATTCTAACACTCACAGCAAATGACTTATTGTCAGTCCGTGGTGTGCTTAAATGATGTATTCACATAATGAATACATCCAGTTGAAGAGTATTTACCATGAAGCGATAAACTGTGAACAAAATGAAGCTGTTTCATTAGACTGTTATTTTTTCATAATTCTTTTCTACATTTGGTTTAACTCTGGTTGTGTCTTAGCCATACTGGACTAACGAACTGATTTTCTTATTCTAATATAGTAGGCCTGTAGCTCTCAGTTTGAACACCTGTCTTTGGAAAAGATTACACAACAAATCTGTGCAGATGTAAGGAGCACCTGCAGCTTTGCCATTATTCAGTATGGCTCAAGGGTTGATCTATAAACCTATATGCATGATTTAGGCCTCAGAGCATTTCTTAGTTCCTTTTTCTACTTGAGATGTGGAAGAGACTTGCTTTGTGGCATTCCTCTTTTTTTTTTTCCTTATATCTGTGGCATGTTTGTTGTTTTTTTTTTTCCCTACATTTTCTTTCTCAAGTAGATGCTGTTTTAGGCTTGTGGCCAAAACTGTTCTTGGAAGTCAAGAGCTGACTTCTGTTCCTAACAGAAGTGCTGATATGAGTGTTTCTTCATGTTTTTCAAAAGACATTTTCTGATTGATAATGTGGCCCCATTTTGCCAGCCAGAGCAGAAGCAGAAGAATGATGCTCTTACTCAAGTCTGTTGAATTGGGAAGTATTGACAGACATGGAGACTGCTTCAGGAATATATTGATGGCAGCAACTGTTGTTACTCCAACTGTGCATATATTAATGTCAGACAGGGATAAGCCTGAAATGGTTATGAAGAAGCTTTCTGCCTGCACCAAGGAAGCATCTTTGCTGGGCTTTTGTCATTCCTGGTGAGGGAGGACGTGAGTGGGCCCTTCTGAGGAAGGACAGTTAATACTCATTGACATGTAGCCAGTGTGCATCATGGTATAGAAACATTATCTTTCTCTTCCACAGCTTTTCCTAATTTGACCTAAAATGTGTTCTAGTAATTATGCAGAGGAAAAAAAAAAGTTTTACCTAGCATTTAAGATAAATTAACAGTGAGTCCTCTCTCATGTCCACCCCAAACACACAAGCACAATGACAGTGGTAGCCTGGGTGTTCTGGACAGATTTGACTTGATTATGGACCAAATTTGTGTACTTGCTGTTTTCTAGAGGAGAGAGCTCAGGAGAGGGTAGAATTGCTTAGTATCTGGGTGAGAGGGGGGACCTGAAAAATCCCCCGTTGCCACAGTTTTTGCTGACATTTTTGAACTAGATGTAAGAGCTTGGGTACCATATGCATGGTAAACCTTTCTTTATGCAGTCTCTGTATTAGCTTTCTGGGATACCTTTTTACTTATCTTTTTTTACAGCTTTTTGTGCCTTGGGCTAGATCTAGTAGCTCCAAAATGACGTAGAGGGACACTGCATGCAGCAGCATCCATGTGTTACATAGTGCTCCTGTTGAGCTGGGGATTGATGCAAGTGTCTGTCACTTTTGCCAGAACTGTCTTTCTGTTTGCATTGACTGAAGTCAAGGTTTCCTGGGAAGTTTTCAAGACAATTATTTTATGGTGATAATGAGGTTGTTAAGTTCTGCATTTTTTTTGCATAAAAAGGGTTGGTAATATAAATCAGTGCAAATCAAGTAATATAATACCGTGTTATAAGCTTAGTAGAATGTGCCCTGAATTGTGAATAGTGGAAAAAAGATATATTAACTGTTTAGGGAACAGGTATTCCCACAGCACTTTGTTTCCCTATGCAATACCTGGTTTAAGAATTTGCATTTTATAATTGTTTTCATAAAACTTCGAGCTATATTACGTACTCTGTTGATATAATCAAAATCTCAGCTTTTGTACTGATACAATACAAAATTGATTGCACACTGATATTATGCAAAATAATGTTAAAAATGAATCCTGGCAAGCAAAGTGATCCTTGGCAGCTGTGACCCTGCTTACTGGTGCCATTCAGTGTCCCAGATATGCTGGAAGTTTGACAAGATGCAAGAGAGAGTGTTTAATTAGGCCACAGTTTTATTAATTCAACTAATCTGGGAGTTGTGCATTAATCATCCACACAATGCAGATTGTTACTTCTTCCTCCCTCGTTCCCACCTATTTGAGAAGTGCTCATGGTCTCACATGTGGCTTCAGGACACCACAGCTGTGACCTTTGGGGACCTGATGCCATGGGGTTCTGGAATTCCTACCTTAACTTGGGAATCAACCCTTTAAGGGTCATGTCTTCCTCTAAATCTCCTTTCAGCTCTAAGTGAGAAAAGGTTCTTGCTGAAGTGCCTTCTAAATTACTATTATATGCCCTTCTAACTAGGGCCTGTGGGGCAGCCTAGATCACTGTGCCCTGGCCAGTCTGGGAACTAAAAAAAATAAAATGATATTCAGTGTGAAAAAGGAATATACATGTCCTGTGGATGTGAAAATAAGAGTAGCTGCTCTGCAACTGGAGGAAGTTTGAGCAGGGAGGGCAGTGGCTCGCACATG
This sequence comes from Syrrhaptes paradoxus, assembly GCA_013400615.1. Taxonomy (NCBI): domain Eukaryota; kingdom Metazoa; phylum Chordata; class Aves; order Pterocliformes; family Pteroclidae; genus Syrrhaptes; species Syrrhaptes paradoxus. Next base: position 171,301 of record VZTO01009666.1, on the reverse strand, counting down.
TGAAGCTGAGGTTCCCCACAGCTTAGACCATGGTCCCTGCTCAGCTGCCTGGCTCCTGGGGTTCACGGAGCTTTGGCCTTGTTTTTCCTGTCCTGCAAGGCAGAACACAGTAAGAGCGAATGTTGCCTTTGAAACAATTGGGGGATTAGGGTCTCATCTCTTCAGGCATATGAGAAATCTGCTGGAAAATTATGGTTAATGTTACATTTGTCAGCACCATAGTCATTTAAAGGAGATAATATATACCAAATGTCCTAGTCCACAACATGAGGGAAAACTGTTCTGCAGGACCTGTGAAAGACTACTGAAGCAAAGATATGGGCAAACTTGGTTTAGTCTGTTAGCTGGGAGGATGATAGTTCTCCTTGAGATAGAAAATGAGATAATCTAACTTGTTTCTCATAACAACTTCCTGCACTAGAAAGATGTCAGGCTAACAATGTCTTGTGCTGCTGTCAAAGGGTTGTTATCCATCCAAAATCCATGAGGTACATTTAAAAAAAAATTTATAACTTTAAAGTGAACAAAACACAGGAATTTAGCTCTTTAGTAGAAGCCCAGTATACTTCCATGAATGCTGAGACAGATGCCCAATGGATGCCCCTCCTGGATGCCAGGAGAGGAGCTGTCCCCCACCTGCACTTAGGAAGTCTGGGTCAGAATCAACATGTAGCTGTGAGACTGGAAGAGAACAAGGCACAAATGTAGAGCAAATCTCTAATTTTTTTTTTTAATATGAATTAGAGATGTGGATTCTTCATCAATTTTTTCACATGAAAAATGGTCATTCAAGGTCTCTTTATGCTGAGGTTGAAAAGGTTATCAAGCACTAACAGTCGTGAATGATGAACTCAACTTTTGTTTCAGATTTAGATTTTTATCTCGCATCACATATTAAAAAAAAAACCCAAACCAAATCACAACTTCTTTTTTTAAAGTATATATTAATTTCCAGAGAAACCAAACTGGCTTTGTCCAATTTGTTGTTCTGCTTGCTACATATATTGTAATAATTACTACAGATCCACTCTTACGTCTCCAACATTAAAGCAGATTATTCAATGACAGGGATACAAAATGTGGAGTCTGTTATTTCTGCTTACAAATGAAGGAGGGAAGGGTGGAAGATTCTCTTCTTAGTGGCCTCTACTGTAAAATTACATTGTGCCAAGAGCCCTAGATGCTCTGGGGAGAACTTGCCTTTCAAAAGCAATGAGTCTGTTGTGAAGTGCAAGGCAACTACCATGGATTTTATTTTGTTTTAATTTAGAGTATATATAAAACATGTTCAAACAGTACTGTGTAGCTTTATCTCCTGTTATGGAAACAGTAAATGTAAAATCTCATGGTATTTTAATATTCTGAAACCCTCGTTGCTGTGTTTATCCCAGGAAGGGCAGGAAGTGTTTTCCTCCAAAAACATGGTTTCCACATGACATTGCTGTTTGCTCTGAACTGTGGTGCACAGAAACCACAGATAATGGGGAACCCCAGTCTGTACAGCCAGCCATGTTTATTGGTTATTAAGGAATTTACTTTCTGCCCCCTATATTTTTTAGTTTTTTGAGAATCTTCTGATGTACTGAAAGGGATCAGATAAGTGCTGTCTGTGTGGGGTGTTTGGTTTGCTTTTTAAGGGATTTGCTAGAATTTTCTGAAGCAGTTACTAGTTTTTAATGGGTCCATGTGAAAAAGTTGCCTAGCATTTTAACTTAAGCACTTAACTGAATAACAAAGCCTTATGAAGCGTTGCCAGTTAAGGACTCTCTGTTGTCATCTTTGGAGATTTTGGACTAGTGTTAGCAGTTACAGTCTCATCAGTAATCTTAATCAGAAGTCCATTTTTAAGATGAATACCACAACCCAAACCACATAGATAATTAATTTAGGAGAAGTATAGCAAAGAAACAATGAGAAGATAAGTCAGAGATACAACAGGAGTTTGGAATGTGATAGAATTTGCTTTAATTAGTTTTATAACATATAGCCATCATATGCTTGTTACCAAGTGGTTAATGATCTATCGGGAAACCAATGCAATGAATTGGAAATACCTCTAAACCAGAAAATAACTACAGTAGCAGTAGAAATGACCAATAGAAAACATTTGAAAGCATTGATGTTTGGAGATCCCATTTGAAAACATGGGATCTCCAAACATCAATGAGCTGCATTTAACCAGTTTGCTAATTTAGCATATGTGACAATCATCTGTATTTGGTGAAAATGGAGAGGAACATTGAGTACTTAGCTGGAGAGCTATAGCAGGTGACAGTGCTCAGGGGCTCAAAACCAGAGAGAGCTGAGTGCCGGCACACAGGGGCTGCACAGAACGGCATGCTGCGAGATGCACGTTAGGTCCTGTTTTTTGGTTGTTGGGTTTTTTTAAGTTTTGGTTTTTTTTCTTTTAATTGCTGGTACGTCTGTTATGCATCATCTTATACATGGACTGCAGCTGTAGAAAGAATGAACAAATTAAGATTCTTACGTCAGTAATTATTTCAAGCCTAGTATTGCTGAAGAATATATTTTTCTGAAGAAGTAAAGGTACAAGCGGAAGAAGGTTAAAGCTGTGTAGCTTGAGTCAGTCAAATTTAAATGGAGCTATAAGAGAACAAAGTACATGTTTTATGTAATTAGCATCTTAAAACTTCATGTTGTTGTTCAGTTTTCTGCAAACAGCACACACAAGACTTATTTGAAGAAGAAGATTAACAGCATTTCCTGAAGAGTTCAAGGTCACTAATTCTCTGAGTGTTAAAGAGTGAAACTTTGTATGTTTCTGCTTTCTCAAGTGTGTTAAATATTTGGAGAATGAGTTAACTAGATATTTTTTCTCGCTAAAACCTAGTATTTTAAAATCACAGTCAAATATGTATGATATGTGAGCACAAAATGTAGAATGTCTGTTGGCTTATCTGTAGACATAAGCAGAGGCTGACATTAAAAATCCTCAACAACTGCTGCATTTGAGATGTATTGTCCATGTCTGTAGCAGTGTTCAGATTACTATATCACAGAGCAGTATTCAAAATTGTTGTAGAGTATCCACTTTTTAGTGTGCTGTGCTCTGCCATTAGAGGTGCCCTCAGAGAACTGTTTCTGTAACATCTTCTATGAATAATTTTTTATCCAAGTATTGTAATATAAAATCCTGGGGTTGCTAAGGTCATCTCTGCTTATTATTGTAAGCACATCTGTAATAAGACTTTGCAAAATTTTCTTGCCATATATGGAGTCAATCTCACTTTGAAAGGTTGGCCATGAGTCCTCCTAACATGTCCTCAGATAAGTGTGTTCTGAGCTTCCAGTTTATGACAAATGCCTGAACTTGGGGTGGATTTCATACACCTGAGATTCAGCTAAAAAAATTAAGATTACTTCTGCGCAAAAATATTTAGATGAACTATGGTGCAGTTGTGCAAAGAGTTTAAAAGCCCTGAAAGTTTCAGCTGCTGGGATGGCTGTCAGGTGCCTGGCTGGGTGACTTCAGATATGCACAACCGAAAAGTCTCTCTGGGCAACGTGATGGTCCTGTCCATGTGATCAGGCCTTTGAACAATTCCATTGGAATTACAGGGGCTTGTAAGATCTGTGTGGAGGTGATGGTTTCACTGGACTTTTAGTTTCTAGAAACAGGACTTTGTAGGCATTTTTCGTTTTCAATTATTTACACATTCCTCTGTAGCAATTTTTAAAATCTTGGCAAAGCTACATGTGCCATAATTGTCAGAAGTCATCTTCTCTAAACTATTGAGATACTGTAATTAAAATGAAAGCACTGATGACTCTAACTCGATGGGAAAGTGATTCTCTATGAACAACTTACTTTTATAATCATACGACAGAAATCCTCTAATTGAGAAATAGTTAATATAGAATGATTAATAGTAAGAAATCATTAATAATTCCTGTCTGTGTTGTCCAAACAAAATTTTCAGTGTTCCCATTAGAGATGTTTATTAATCTAAGCATGCACAATATATCATTAAGGTATTGTCTTGCATGATTGATTGATTTAGTTGTTTACTGGGGGAGGGATGAATTACCTAAGAATAATGGGAGGCAGAGAAAAAGGGAAGAGAAATTTACTTTCTTCGGTAGACATATTAGCAAAACAAATGAACACTTTTACTAGGCAAAATTAGCATCCATTTTTGCATACCAGAGAGAGTGCATCGTGTAGCGCATCATGTAGGGCTGAAGGTCAAGGCCAATCTGCTTTCTTCATTTTTTTTCAGTGATCTATTGTCTACTCTTGCTTAGTTGAAGTCACTGATGCTTCCAATGAGGAAAACAAAAAGGACAAAGGAAATGGCAGCAAGAAAAGATTCTATATTGTATCGTAGTTATCATTGTAATGTGCACACACCACCGTAATCAAACTCAAGCACACTAAATAGGCCAATTAGTCGCTTTAGTAGCAGTGAAGCAATTAAAATGAATAGGCCTGTTTTCGCCATAAGCTATAGATGAAATAGGGAGAAGTTTCCTTCCTTTCTTATGTTGTTGTCACCCAAACAGGCTAGAGTTTCTTTGCCTACTGAATTCAGTACTGTAAAAAGCAGAATACCACTTCATGAGTGCTTTTCCACTTTTTGTCATTTATTTCTGCTTTTTCCAGACTGAGGACAGTTCTGTATAAGACAAAAATTCATGTATTTGTGTTATTGTAGAGTCTGGGAGCATTACCTGTAGTGCTTTCTCTCTAAAGCAATTCATTCTATATGGGTGGGTTACTATAATTATATCTATGCAGATGCTAAATCCAGTTAAAATAAGCAGAAACCAAGGCTATTGTTTTCTCAGAAAAATGCAGAAAAACTAGAGACTAAAGCCAGCTATTAATCTAGCTTATTAATACATGGACAGGATGAATGACTGGTACTGATTTCTCCTCCTAGGTTCTCCATATGTCTCTGGGTTGGGTTGTTTTTTTTTTCCTTACACAGATGTGTCAAAAAACCAGCTAGCTTAAAAAAAAAAATTCTCCAAAAAAAAGAAGAAAAATTGCCCAGGAAAAAATGTCTACTTCCCATAGCCTTGATCTGAACAGAATGGTCTATGCAGCTAAACTACATCATGTCTGCTGTATGTTGTGCTGGAGGGCAGTAATACTGAGTTATAAACCGTAGTGGATCATCCTTGTAATGCTTATATCTCTGGAAATATTTTCCATAATTCCTTCGTTTTTTTCACAGAATCATAGCATGATAGAATGGTGTGGGTTGGAAGGGACCTTAAAGATCATCAAGTTCCAACCCCCCTGCCATGGGCAGGGACACCCTCCACTAGACCAGGTTGCTCAAAGCCTCATCCAGCCTGGCCTTGAACACCTCCAGGGATGCGGCATCCCTGGAAATAACCCACCCCAGCTGATGCCGTCTTCCCAC